>JAOEHT020003520.1:0-15174 GCA_025448195.2 Parazoanthus atlanticus | reverse complement strand
CTTCGGTTTTGAAAACCCACAGTTCCTTTCGGCCTGAGTATGTACCAATGCACCACCAGCTGTATACCCAATGCGCAAGCGCAAAAATGAAACCGGTTTAAAAACTGTTTGACAAGTTTTTTCTCTACGACGCGATTTCGGCAGAACCTATCTTTCGCGTTGGTCGAGCGGGTAAAAGATAGGCTTTGTTAGGCACCTATCAGTGCTATGCCTGGGGGTGGGTGGGCAATAGGTAGGGATTTGACAGCGTCAGCCGAGGCCTGGGGGTGGATTTTGAAACAAAACTAGAGATATCAGTACAGTAAATGTAAGGCACTTTTTACGCCGTTTTTGACCGAACTTGTCATCGCCAGGAAGTGGATTGTGGGATTGAATAACAACTTCATCTAATTAACGAGATCCCCGAAATCGAAATAGGGCAAGATAACGCTTTCTTTTTCCTTTGCTGGGAGCTGTTCACTCGACAAAGGACGGAGACAAATGAAATGGAATTTGTATTTTTACCCAAGATCCTTTGCGAGTAATGATCACCCTCCTCTGAGGTCAAGTGAAGTCATAGCAACAGAACGATGCTACGTTTCAAATGACAAACTTGTGGATGCATGCACAAACACGCATACATACACATTACGCGAGCAACACCACCTCTGGAAAAATGGGTTGAGTTGAGTACACGTAATCCTGATAACGAGAGTTTGCTGAAAGCTTACAATATATTTTGCTTCACTTTTGAATTTGGCATACATGTATTTAGTTATTTTGCCTCTAAACAGTTCAAAACCCTTCATTCACTTGCATGGAATAAAAGTAAGCCGGCCAACTTGTACAAGTTGTTTCCGTCAGTTTTAGGCACGAGCCGGCTTCCCTCGCTGTTGTGAAACAGCTGCTTGAGCGAGTTCACTTGGGTACAGATCACCTGTCCGACTTTACCGTGGGGACGTTGGATTTTAAGTTGGAACTTCTTTCGTGCACAAGGCTCGCACGGAAATTTCATTTTTAGGGACTATGCTTAGTACTTTGAAGAATTCCACGACTTTGGCATGACCTGGAATTCCATAACCGTGTGAGCAGTGATGCGTGGTGTCCTAAGGTGGACAAAAAAAGTGCAAACAATTTTCGACAGTTTGTTAGTTGTTAAGAACTATACAGCATCTGCAAGCAAACTATTTCACTGAATTGAGACACAGCCTTCCTTCGCTGTTGTGAAATACTTACCAATAATTATGTTAGATTCTTAATGAAATATCTCCTTGTCATTTTTGCCTTTCAGTGAAGCGAGTTAACGTTGTGACAAGAAACCAGCACTTTTACGCTTAATTGGAGTCTTTGACATACGGTACGTGAGCTCCGAAATAGTCTTATTGTTTTTTAATATTTTACGGCAGGCCATGGACATCGTTGCTTCATTTGTGGCTATTTTGGCCTTCGATTTTTTAGAAATATGACAGCATCCAGATCTTATAATATCTATCATCTGAAACTACATAAACTAATGGATAATAGAATGAGCAGATGTCAAAAACTGGGCAGACAGCGAGTGGCAGTTGCACAAATGTCCAGGTCACTATGGAAACAAGCATAGCCATCCTTGGCGGTTGTCTTTGAGGACAGGTCGAAACACGTCAATAGGCCCCTTTGCAACACGTGACTAGTCATATTGTACTGGACCGCATGCGTCCCAGCTTGGGTGCGAAAATAGCATATATAGTTTTATCCTTGTAAAAAGCACAACTTAAAAAATTTTGTCTTGTGCTTTACATGTTCGAGCTGAAGCAAGGATATGAATTTATGCTGTTTTGCACCCACGCTGGGACCGTTTACGGTCCAGTATTACGAGGCTAGTCACGAGTTGCAAAGGGCGAACTAACAGAAGCAAAAAAGGTGTAAAAAGAGCAAGGATTTAACCACAAATCTTTCTTATGTTCAGTTAAAGTCACCCGCGTAAATTTGTGGTCAATGAGGTTACGAGTTGCTTACTTTAGATGTAAAGATGAGATTTTGAAGGGCCATCTGAGAAATTTACCAGCGTTCGTCTCTTGCTACTAGCCACACATACGTAGTTAATTTTCCAACCTGTCGTCTTCGCGGATGACTTTGTAAATAGGAAACCAGTTACTCTCTTCCAATAAAAAAGGTCCAAATTTGTACCTCTTGTGAAAAACAAAACAAAATCTTGAGAACTGACAAATACTTGTACTTTGATCAAACAGTGTTAATATGGTATATTTTTCGCCGTAAGGTTGGGTGGAAAGCTGATTTTTAGAACGTTCGCGCTTCGTCGGAGCAAACGACAGTCGTTCTAAAACTAGTCTTCCAGAAAATTCTTACACAGGTTGCGTGGACATGTGAATCGAGAGAGAAAAGATCCAACCCTAACGTCAGAGCCTACGTTTCACCGGTCAGCGCCCTCGACGTCAGGCATGCTCAAAGGAGAAGAGCTCTGGGTCGAGAATGGAAAAGGAGTCAATCAAAGCCAAAATCGTTCCAAGGGTCTTCTCGGTATTTTTCAAAATGGCGTCTTCTCCTGTTCAGATGTTTGGAGCCAAAGTAAAAAAAATGTTGGTAAATTACGGTATATTTAATGTAATAAACATCTTGTTTGGACAAGTGAAAATTGCAATTCCAGAAACGTGGTTAGTCAGATTACTGTACAGCTTTTCTTCAGTCCGTATCGAAACAATACAAGTATCAAACTGACAAGACGACAAGAAATTTCAGTATAAGTTAATATAAGCACAGTGCTACATTGGAAATTCGTCCTTTACAATCTAAAACACAAACTCTAAACTATAAAATGGAACAACAATAGTAATAGCAATTCATAATAATATCAAAAGACGTTTCGTACAACTTACAAAGGAAAGCATTGTTAGAATCTTCACTGAAAATTTCAGTTTACCGTACTTCAACAGCATTAGGCTTAGATGCCTGCCCACTGGGGCCGCTGAATTTCCAAAAAGGGAAAATTATTTTATTACCGTCAATGTTTTTATTAGAGTCTATTTGGGTCCCGAAGGGTCGCACTGGAGTAGGCGCACAATTGATGGATCGCTCTTGGCCCCTTCGATAAACTCCGCCAGCGACAATTTTCCATCTCGGTTCTTGTCCATCTGTTGGAAGATCTTGTCGGTTCGCTTCTCCGGCGTGCTTTCATCTTCTGGCATCTTCATCACGGACCCAACCATTTTATAGATGGCTCGTACAATTTCTAACATTTCTTGTCGAGAGATGTAACCATTTCCATCCAAATCATACATGCTAAAAGCCCATTTTAACTTCTGCTCCAATTTTCCACGGGAAGTCACCGATAGTGCGCAGATGAACTCTCGGAAATCGATCGACCCGTCGTTGTTCGAGTCGAAAGTGCGAAAAACGTGTTCGGCAAACTTCGATGCGTCTCCGTAAGGGAAGAAATTGCCGTAGATTTTCTTGAATTCCTCGACAGTTAGGGTTCCGCTGGGACAGTCCTTGAGAAATCCTTTGTACCATTCTTGTAACTCTTGGTCGCTAAACTCGGTTTGTTGTCGCAGATCTCCGAGTTCCTCGGGTTTGAGTTTGCTATTCTGTTTTCCCATATCTTGATATCCTCTGGACTAACAAAAAGAGAAATGACCACTTAGCGAAGCACAGTAACTCTGGACAGCTAATCATATCAACGTCATACAGTGAAATCCCGCTTATAGTGATAAACTTACAGTTAACTGAAAAAAGGTTAAAGTTCCATAATCATCATCAACATATTTTATTGCAACAAGGAAGAATCATTAGCCAAAAGCATAAGAGTAATACTAAAATGATGACAATGCTTAGATACGATTGCGGTTTATTTCTTTTTTCTCTTTATCTGCCTGCGGGACGTTGCTCAAAAGACGAGAACATCCGGCCGTAATGCTCCGGCGTGACGTGAGCTCACGTCCTCTCGTTGGTAAAATTTGACACTTGGAGAAAACAATAACAAGACGTTTGAAACAATACTGACGTAGATGTTAAAAGCTTCTATTGTCTCTTATTGTTTAAACAGCTACAAAGGAGTTGCTTTGTTTCCGTATGGCCGGGTTAGGTTTTGTGCGAAGTTGGGGTTATTGATAGCTATTATGTTGTGCAAATTGTTCTTGTCTCATTATCCTATTGTATCGCTCCTTTTAGCATTACCCGTTTGAAACACGATCTTTCACGCGACCGAAAAAGACCGGTGAAAACAAAATCTTATCGTGATAGTTTCTGTGTGTATTGTTTGAAGATTGCAAGCTGAGTTTGATTTTTTTCTGTTGCAAGTTCTGCCGACAATGAGTAGACCCAGGGCTTATAAGTGGGATTTCACGGAAAATGAAAGCGCATGATGAAAACATTGCGCACTTACTGTCTCAGTCGGCTGAAGGGTCCATAAAGAGGTACGTCACATAATCCATCAAATTCGATATTGATAGGCCAACTGATCAATAGCTACTCTCTAATCGATAACAATTTAAAATGTATTGATTAGCCCGAAGCAGTAATTGATTTGTTAACGGAAAACAAACATTGCGACGGAGGCCGTGAAAATATATTGCGTGTCTGAAAAAACTGAACGGAAACAGATGTATTTTAAAAATTTATACATTGCACACCACTCAATAAGAGTGTGGGGTCAGATGTTCGTTAAGGAAAGTCATAGTAATAAGTATTATTTCATATTCAATGGCAAGTTTAACTATTAAATTCGACACTTGACGTGGCAAATGCAGGTAAGCTGATATGAACTACCACCAGTTCGATGTTCGTCTCCAGCTGAATCGATCAATTGAATTCTACTTATATACTGCACTACACAGGAGCAATTGACATCATAAGAGGTGTCCGTGGATTCGGCAACAGAGTTCAATTGAAAGGAAAAGATGGGATCTGCAGGGAAACTGGGGAGGTAAGAAAGGGGAGGGCGCGACGGAAGATTTCCATAAACGTCGCTTGTATTTTACGGGCTTCCAAAATAAAACATCTTACTGCTAGCTTCGGACGTCGGTGCAGTGTTTCCAGTCGAGAAATGACGAAAGCGCCTTTTACCATAGATACAAATGAACGAGAAAACGTTTGCAAAAAATCACAATTGTTTCCCACCGAAAATTGTACCTGCATCTGCAACACACAAACATGTATCACGTTTTCCTTCACGAAGGACCAGCAAACAAAACACAGCAAAACCTCGGTCGGAGCATGGATAGAGTACAAATTTTGATAGCTCAGATCCATGTGGTCACGGCTACCAACCTAATTCGACTGAGTGCGGGTTATGAACAAACTTCAGTATTCCTGGCAAGAGAGCTGACAAACGTCATGTTCTAGCAAGAGCTTTGATAACAATTCTTGAAATCCATATACATTTCAAAAAAGTTCGGTGGTAAGCCGTACAATATCTTGCGAGATTAAATCTCCTATATATACCTAAATATGATCCCTTTCAATAACCTAACAACTTTATCACCAGTCGTGATAATACAGCTACGTGTGCCCAACAAGAGGTGTATTTTAGACTGACAGAATTCTTGGAAAATATGAAGAATATGACTTACTTCAAACACGTTGCATTTAAACGGTCTTCAATAAAAGTAGGGCGTCGCCCCTCGTGTCATACCTTACACTCTTTTTTCTAAAAAGAATTTTTTAAAAAAGAATCACACAAATTTCACCGAGACTCGTTGTTTTTAATTTTTTTCCTTGCAAATTCAGTCTCAAATTGTTGATACAAGCAACAACTGTTCCAGTTGAAAAATTGGGTTTTTTGCATCTGAGCCAAAGCTCGACCCCGAGATTGTTCTTAGCTCGTTCTTAAAACCGATTTGCGCAAATCTAAGCCTTGGTGTCCTTCGTAAAGGAAAAAGCGTGTAGTGTATGCTAGCAATGTTAAGTTCCTAACTAACCCAAAACATAAAATATTCAGTACGAGAATAAAACTGTGCCGCTAACGTAAAAAACGAGATAATATTCAAGTTGACATTCCCGTTTCGAATTAGCTTATACCGCACCAGCTTGGGAAGCGATGCTAGGGAAGGTGGCAGTAAAACCCTAAAAAAGATGGGGGGATGGGTAGTGCCAAGAATGAACGTCCTTTTCCTTCCCTTCCCACCTCCCCATTCCCTCCTTTTCATCTATTTTCGCGATCTCCCCATCCTCCCCTCATTTTAGGGCTTGCTGTGCTGGCTGGAGTGGACAAGAAATTTAGATCAGCAGAAAACCACAAAGCACTGGCAATTACGTGATTAGCGCCTGGCGTTAAATTTGTGGTGAAGGTAACTGGAGGAAAGTTTTCTTTCTTTAGTCTTGTACCTCTGCATTTCTTCGCCTAATTTGGCATTACCTTCTGTATCAATGCTACAGTTATACAACACAGCTCTAGGTTACTGACGCGAGGTTTGAGATCAATGGACAAGTGTTGTACTTTTTACCCGTCTTCTGAAACACGTTGGTGTTGTTTAATATGGCGACGGCAGCACCGATCGCTTCCATGGTAAAATTACTATTGGCTTCTGATGGCTGAAACAGCAAACCTCAAACTGTGGTTTAACGTTATCGGTAACACGAAAAACTTTGAATCTAAAGGTCTCTATTTATTGCTTGATTATTAGTTCGGGAAAGAAAATTCGGGATTTTTAAAAGTAGCATCAGTTATAATCAATACTCAACAGGGTCTATCCCCCTTTAACTGCAGGTATTCTTCCCCCTTCGTAGATTCATTGAAACGTCAACATGACTTTAGATCGGATGTATTGCTAAACACAATCTTAGGAGACGAGTATACGCCAGTGACATGCATAACTATTATGTTTTATACAGAAATTATTTCCTGGTAATATTTCAGTTTGTCTAAAAGTGAAAAACGAGACAGTTAAGTTATAATTGAAACAGTTCCATTTACTCTAAATGTTCCAATGTACGGAAATAACTTTTTTTCCACCCATGGGTGATAGCTGCAAATATTTAGGTCTTTCACTGGTTACCACTTGAAGGGTCGCACTGGAGTAGGCGCACAATTGATGGATCGCTCTTGGCCCCTTCGATAAACTCCGCCAGCGATAGCTTTCCGTCCAAGTTCTTGTCCATCTGTCGGAAGATCTTGTCGGTTCGTTTCTCCGGTGTACTTTCATCTTCTGGCATCTTCATCACGGACCCAACCATTTTATAGATGGCTCGTACAATTTCTAACATTTCTTGTCGAGAGATGTAACCATTTCCATCCAAATCATACATGCTAAAAGCCCATTTTAACTTCTGCTCCAATTTTCCACGGGAAGTCACCGATAGTGCGCAGATGAACTCTCGGAAATCGATCGACCCGTCGTTGTTCGAGTCGAAAGTGCGAAAAACGTGTTCGGCAAACTTCGATGCGTCTCCGTAAGGGAAGAAATTGCCGTAGATTTTCTTGAATTCCTCGACAGTTAGGGTTCCGCTGGGACAGTCCTTGAGAAATCCTTTGTACCATTCTTGGAGTTCGTGCTCATTGAACTCTGTTTGTTCTTTCAGATCGGACAGCTGCTCCGGCTTCAGCTTGCTGTTCTGCTTTCCCATGTTGCCTCTTTGTTACTGAAACAAGAAGAAAGTGACACCAGTCAGACAATCGCTGAACAATTCGCCACTCAAGAAATGAAAGGGGTTGCACTATTCCCAAAATCATCGCTCCAAAATGCCAATATTGCATGAAATAAAAATACGTAGCAGTAGCCTGTACGAGTTGCAATGTACTTTGGACAATACATTTCCTACATCTATTGTATCTTATACCAAACAAAATCCAGGGTCAAACATACCGAAAAAACCGTTTTTCAGACAAAAAATACCACGAAACATTTCTTAATTATGCATTGTCCAAATTAGTACCTCGAAATTCGTACAAGAAAATGATTAGGCATTATTCTTTATTCAATATTAGCAAATGAACCACTGCCTTTTATGGCAATTTTTCGGGGTCAATGCCAGAACTATATTTCTGGAGTGGTGAAAATATAGGTATTGCCAAAGTGTTCCTATCACTAGGTGATCACTTTTTTTATAACAAGAACGTTACTCAGGTTAAAATGTAGATATTATATATTACTTATAAACGGAAAATCTTGTAGCCTATATATTATACAATATCTGAACTTTTAATCTTATGTTTTGATCAACCGTTTAAACATTCTCCTCGTCAAACAAATATTATTCTTACATTTCACGATAAGCTAAGAACACGGTCTATCAAAGAACGGAATTTCAACGAGCGTACATTCCATTTCTGAGATCTCTGAGGAAGGGCTAAATGCCGCAAGCAAAATCTGTTTTTAATTTAATCATTGTCCCCTGAGAAACAATTAAGAATTTTAAAACTATTTTAAGTTTTAAACACCGATTAGTCTTGAACATCTTACACTTTGAAAACCACTCACACAGCAACAAATATATTCTTACCAGAGTACGCTTTTATTCCGCAAATATGCAAGTGGATGGTATTTTTCAAAAAGATAACAGTTATTTAATAAATAGTCGCCTGAATTTCCAACTCAAACTACAGTCTTAACTATCACAAGTATTCTTTATATTAAGAATTTAGTTTACCCAAGCTAACAAGATTCGTTTCGATCAGTGAAAATATTTGCATACAGTGACAACACACAAGAAGTGGGAAGTATTAAATTACACTTAACAGTTGCAGCCGTCCAACTATTGTTTCATTAAGGATAAAAAGGTCGTCCAATGATCAAGTCAGTTATCTTAAACCTTAAATAATCTTAACAAAGAAAAAAATGATGCGGATGATGTATGGTAGCGTAAGATTTTCGGCGGACCAAAATAAACAGTTCGGTTAGCGAGCTTTAGCCTGCTGACTCAGCCGCCTGTGCGCGTGTGCAATGTTGTTTTCCGACGTGTCGCCAGCAGTGAGGCAGCCGGGTATAGCGGCAACGGATCGGTTAGCGACAAGATCAGCTGTGAAACTGCAAATGACAAACGATAGGCATTGGCGATGAAGGCACACTGTCAGCGGGAGGTAATTTTTAAGGTGGTGCACACGGTAACTGCAAAACAACAGCTTTAAAATAAAACAAAATAAAATAAAACAAAACAAAGTTCGTGTGCGAAGCGTGTTATTTGTTATATACAGCAAGTGATCATGTAGGCACAAATCGGAAAATGGCTTCCGTTTTGTTAGCTAAAACACAAAGCAAGCCCGTTTCTGTGGTCAAAGCAGTTGATTGTGGGCAGAAACACGAGCACGATGCTGCATTAAGACAGATGACCGAAGCCGGGTTGTGGTTGGAGGTTAAATGGGGGATGTCAAAGCTCAGTCCCCGACAAACCTAACGTCCCCTCCCCTCCCCAAACGGTTAATGAGATGCGACTTGAACGAACAAGCGGCAAATGCAGTAGGTTACGATATTATTCTGCAACTGTTCATATTTACTCACTTCTCACTGAATTCAGTACACTTACCTTAGTCCCAAAGCATATCTTATCATTCAAGGCACTCTTAAGGAGGTACAGACCATCTGAAATATCTCCATGCGGCAAATCTTTCTAAATGACAGACACTATTTGGATCAGTTCTTAGTTCTTTCTCAGTCTTACCATATAATGTAGTGAAAAACTTTAAGCACAACAATTTGGCTGTTCCCGAGCGTATACAACTTTTTTTTAAAGATACTGAGATCAGTCGGGTAACGCAGACATATTTAAGTTTTATCTTCAATTTAAATTCAAAGTCAAGTTCGCTTTTCATAAACACTTTTGGCCATCCTGTACATGCTCAAGTTCTGTAGGATCTATGTGACTGCACAAACATATTGTATCGATGTTTCCAGTCCAAGCTTCGTACACTTTTCAGGTACGGAATTCAAGGACTTTTAGGCACTGAATTCAGAGATTATAAAGTACTTTTAGGCACTGAATTCAAGGGATTTCAATGACTCTTGGGCACGAAGGCACTGAATTCAAGGACTTTCAAGGACTTTTCTCGAAAACACTGGCCTGAAGAGACGTTTTCTGGACGACTGGCAAATCACGATAAAGTTTTCACACGTGAAGGAAGTATCTTGTTTCTTGACTACTAACCATAATAAATAGTTGCCTTTTACGCTATCGTCCTTTACTTATAGAGTAAGAAAAGTAACTGGGGTAAAAAAAACTGATACAATTGCAAACGGTTTACAGTGCTATTTTCAAGGACTTTCAAGGACCAAAGTCTAAATTGAAGGGTTTTCAAGTCCTTGAAAAACGAAAATCAAGTTCATAGACTTTAAGGGACCGTACGAGCCCCGCTACCCTTGACCTCTGACGTTCGGTTTTTCCATCGCAGCGAGAAAGAATCTGTCACGAGGAAAAACATGTCTGATACCCCGAAGCCTTAAAGGCGTCCAACTTGTTTACTCACGCCTCCTCAGTTGCATAAATTGGAATAATTTAAACTGTCCATTGACCAATAAGCGCGCTTGTAAGAATGCACGAGAGTCTATTAAAATTCACAAACAATCTCAATGCCGCTTTCAGATTGGATTAGAGGTGAAAAGACCACTACGTCAGAATTGTTTTCTCGGAGAGAAGTTTCCGTGTGAATCGTTGACTGCTGAGACCAGAATCCATTTCGGGCATCAGACCCATTACGTCATCATGCAGAAGGTCTATGCCACTAAGACGACTGGTGTTGGTTGCGTTTGTTCTCCATAATACAGATAACTCCAAAAAATAATTAAAACTGGGTTAACTTAATACAAACCTATTTACCGACAAATGAAACTCGCTAAAAAGAATACACCTCAGGTTGGAATTTGTTTGCAACAGACGAAATTGTGTTCGAATTTCACCACTTTGTTCTATGTTTTATGACCTTTTGATTGAAACTTGTGGTTCACGAAAACTACCCTAAGAAATTGCAGAGACAAACTTCAGTCCATAACTATGGCGGGGAGTTTGTAAAATACTAACTACACTGAAACAGATTCTGGTATCGTTGCAGTCATTTCTCGCGAATCGCTACATAGCAAGTCTAAATTTCGGGGGATGAAGTTGGCGCAAAAACCAAGTAATAAAGTACCATTTTTCTGCCGACTGATTCAGACGCAGTTTGAGACGCGATGCAAAATAAAGCCGGTAACACACTCACGAAAGCGCAAGATGTCTCACACATCATCGTTTTCTTACTTTATCTCAAACGGCGATCCGTTGGTTTAAGGCCGTTGGTTCAATTAGCTTGGCATTCGGCAAGTCCTCAATCTTGCACAAGCTGTTCGGAAAACTCGTTTCGTCAGCAACAGTACGCCAGAACCTACTGTCGTCAGTACTGAATATGATCCGCAAACATAGCAGGGAAATAGCACTTCTTCAACAGCTGAAAATAAAAAACGCTTATAGCAAACAAAGGTAATATATTAGTTCTTTACATAGTCCTCCGGTACCTTTACTATTCTGATGACTTGGACGGAAATAACGCATGCTTAACGCTTCCACCAAGTTACTGATCCGCGTTCTCGAATCGTGTCTGAGCAGAAAAGTGTGCGGCTTGTATCCGATTCAAGATTGCAACAGGCTCTGCGCCATACTGTCTTTCATGCTGATTGATCAAATTGTGCAGACGGACTTCATAGAAGGTTTGAATTTTGAGCCGAGTTTCCGATTTCCACGCTCTCCGTTAGACTTATAAACAATCTTAGTTCAGTTTACCTGTTTATCCAACCATTAGAGAACCGAGCTGCCCCGCGCAGCTTTGAACGCTTGTATTAGCTAGCAAAAGAAAGCAACAACAAAACTTGCTCTACTGAGTACGGGTTTAATGCATAAAGCCCGTGTTGGAACCACATTGGTACATTATTGGCCCATCATCTACAACTCTGGGATTACGATGGCAGCGATTCCTGAGCGTTGTGCGAAGTCACCAGTTTTCAAGCACAGCCGGTATACGACGCATTAACACGAGCTCACGATACGATCACTTAGTGATTTTAATATTTCAAGCTGCATCCTGGGTGCAATTCAAGATACAAACTTGTTAGTTAAAATAATATCAGATAAGGCACTGACTACAATTGATATATCAGTCTACGGAATACACTTTTCTATAGTTTAAGAAACAGTCTATGTCTAAAATCAACTGCAGTCAAGGCTCAACTGCATAGTTAAAAAAGCGAAAGCCAAACTCACTAGCAGACTTCGGTCAAAAGAGTACTATCTAATTTGCCAACTAAATAATAATATCTTGCTGCAGCTTATTAAGTTTCTTTCTTATCATTTGCTCCCCGAAGCAGGGTCGCACTGGAGTAGGCGCACAATTGATGGATCGCTCTTGGCCCCTTCGATAAACTCTGCCAGCGATAGCTTGCCGTCCAAGTTCTTGTCCATCTGTCGGAAGATCTTGTCGGTTCGTTTCTCCGGCGTACTTTCGTCTTCTGGCATCTTCATCACGGATCCAACCATTTTATAGATGGCTTGAACAATTTCTAACATTTCTTGTCGAGAGATGTAACCATTCCCATCCAAATCATACATGCTAAAAGCCCATTTTAACTTCTGCTCCAATTTTCCCCGGGAAGTCACCGATAGCGCGCAGATGAACTCTCGGAAATCGATCGATCCGTCGTTGTTCGAGTCGAAAGTGCGAAAAACGTGTTCGGCAAATTTCGATGCGTCTCCGTAAGGGAAGAAATTGCCGTAGATCTTCTTGAATTCCTCGACGGTTAGATGTCCGCTGGGGCAGTCCTTGAGAAATCCCCTGTACCATTCTTGTAATTCATGATCATTGAATTCCGTCTGCTGTCTCAGGTCCGAAAGCTGTTCTGGTCTCAACTTGCTGTTCTGCTTTCCCATTTTATTTTGTTTCTAGACCACTGTAAGACAAAGAGAAAGACAATGCGTCTCGTCCCTGTTGGCTCTTTACAGTGCCAACGCAGTATGCAGTCACGCATTTATTTATTGCCCACATCAAACTATAACTTGAAACTTCCAAAAAAATGTTAACTACACAATTCTAACATACAAAAAAATTGCGAACCAAAGACGTTTTTCTAGCACTTGAGAGGTCGTATTCCAAGTCACAACGAACCCCGTACAATTTTGAAATGCGTAGCGATATTAACTTTCGAGTAGTCAAAGAATAAGCAAAGATATTCGATTTCACGCTTTTTTATGAAGAACTAGACAATTTTGGCCGCGGTTCATTGTTTTAAAATTGTTGGCAAATCTGGCCCAAAACTGCTTTAAAAATTGCTTTAAAAATTGCTATTTTAGTCTTTACAAAATACATGTACATCTGCAAAACTGACAGATGAGTTTCCATGGTTCTGAGCCGGCCGAGAAGTTCTTAAATTTGGGCAAACTAGCCCTTAGGAGTTCGTAGTAAGGTTGTTCTAACAAAAACGTGTGTGCGCAAAATATTCGAAAAAAATGTTACCGCAGACCTGTCGGTGAAAACGACTCCTACGCTTCGCGGTTCGTTTGGCTTTTCAGTGGCGGGCTGCCGGCCAACGGATCTCGTTTCGCGTAGAAAATGAATCCTGCTCAACGTATACAAATTTAAGACAGAGACGCCACCTTCAATTTGGCTTGCACCTGGTCATCTTCGCGCGGACTTAGGATGCCATATATATAACACAAAGGCAAGTGGGAAGGAAATTGAGCCAGGATAAATTGGCCAGGAAAAGAGCAGGGCAATAATTCCAGAATATTTATGAGCAGATAATATATCGTTGCTTCAGGTCGACAACTCTCCGGGCTTTTAATTCTGTTTGAAAAGTTTCAAAAACCCAAAATTATTTACTATTCGCCCACGGACAAAACAAATTTTGACGAGACTATCTCCTCCTTCCTACCAATCGAAATTAAACATCAAACATCAAACACTACAATATCATGGCCAAAATAGTCTTTTTATATTGCACGATGATATGTTGTCAAGTTTAAATACGGTACTTTACGAGTGTTGACTGGAAATGGCAAGCAGCCGCGCCAGTGCAATTAATGACAAATTAAAACAGAAACACTGAAACACTGTTTGTTTCTAATTCATAATCAAAACGGCACGTGACGCAACCACACAAATCATGTGCATTTCTCTCAAGATAATTTGTGCTTAAAATAGAAAAAGACAACTGAAAGACTATTTAAAAAATTAAATGCAAATACATGTATACTTAAGTCAAGCCCATCGGACAAACAATACTTTGTAGTACACAATTATTTGAGAAGCTGTTTCAAAATGAACTTCGACTAACAATTCTAGATTCTAGAAACTGTCGGATTTATTGGGCAGCATCTGAAACTTCACGGAACCAGCAAAACTATTAGTTTTCTTGAGTCAATTTATACCGCTCGGTATCTTATTTATTCAAAACTCGCAAACTATATATTTAATGGATATTTTCTGTCGAGTTTTAAAAAGTTTCTAAAAATACTCTGCCCAGATGGCAAATAGGAAGTAGTTACAACAAAAATAAATCAAACAGGAACCAAAACCGTAACGCAGCCGCTTATTCAGGTAAGAAAAATTGTCGCAAATTATCACCGGTTTAAAGTTCATAAAAAAGGAATGCACCCACGCAACAATTTAATTGCAAATTTGTAGAACTGGAATACTCTAACTCACGCGTCGAAGTTAAATTATGTGGATCGAGGTAAATTCTGTGGACTGAGACACGAGTATCGTTTTGTTTCATGTTGAATTATTAAACAGAAGTCAGAAAAAGAAAACTTTATTTAAACTCACAAAATCAAGCACGATATCAAATCAGTGATATAAGCAACGTTTTATGCTATTCGTTTTATGTAATAATCAAGTAGCACTACCTTCTAAAAGCCAGAGAAAACTTCTCATACGAACAATAAAGATATTCAGGGTAAATAACGATTCAATAAATTGAAATATATATATATACGATTTTTTTACTGGGGAAATAATAGTCTTGATAAAACAATGTGTTATCTTGTCCGATGCTTTCAGCCGCTACCTTTCAGCTATATACCCATGTATTATGCTTAATTATCGCGACTCCCAAAATTTTGCGATTTTCAGTCAGTTTAGGACATAAATGTTCATCGTCATTTAGTTTTCGCGATTTTCTTGAAATTGCAGAAATCAAGTCATTTAGTTTTTCCTGTTGTTATCGAAGCTCCTTTGAAAAAGAAAAGCACAAAACCAGTACAAGAAGAAAACAAATGAATTACAAAATCGTTTGTGTTTTCTCCTCT
>JAOEHT020003414.1:0-15177 GCA_025448195.2 Parazoanthus atlanticus | reverse complement strand
TTACCAATCCACATTATTTTAATAATATTTAGAGTTGTTCTGCGCTTTTGATCATCCTAATGTTAAAAAGCGCATTAAAATTAATAAATTATTATTATTATTATTATTATTATTATTATTATTATTATTATTATTATAATAAACCCCGAAGGGGGAGGGGTCATGGGCGGGGATATGACATTTTCCTTGTCTCGTGAATGGGTAATTCACATAATAACTGGTCCCGCGGGTTGATTTCCTCCCCCGATGACGGAAACTTTTCGCTACATTTGACCAAAATATCATGCCCGCCTCCAGGGATTTGACAATTTTCTATGACTTTGGTCAAATTCTTGCCCATTGCCCCATTGCCAATCCCCCCCCCCCCCCCCTCGGGGTTTACATTGGTAGGTGCATAACTTTGCATGGAATAATATACGCAATCGTTAGCCTAGTTATGTGTCTTGTTATGTGATTTAGAATTTTCTTCTTGAATTTTTCCTTAATTATGCAAAAACAATAGCTTTCGATGGCTTAATGATGGATTGTGTAAAACACTCGTTAGAGGACTGCCTTCTGAAACCGTTTGGATAAGGCCTTTTCTTGGTTATTAGAGAGGAAAATGATTGCTGCAGGGGCACTTGGCTACCTGAAGGCTGAAAAAAAATGCTTATACACATATAATACTAATCGATACAAAAGTATTACGAAGAACTGAAGCCATGATAACTGTTCTTACAAGCAACTTTTCTTCAGGTTCCGGTGCTTCAAGTTATAAAACATTTTAACTTACCTGCTTTCATCTACACCGGAGTCACCAGAAAAGGGTGACAAGCCATTGGCCAGGATCACTCCTAACAGCTGTATACCTGCAGCATTGTCTTTTACTTCTGGGTTGGGGTTGCTGAAGTTATCGAAGATAACTCTACAAAGAGAAAAATGTAAAATTATACGAAAGGAATATTATGAAAAATATCAAAATACGAAAAATATTGAAAACATATCAGATATTCCTACTCAAGTTAACTTTGACAGGTTTGTGCTATGATTAATAGAAATAAAAACTGTTAACTAAAATCAGAATCAGAATGCATTGATTTACTCTTGTTCTCTATCCACAAACCAACGTACAGAATCCAAACATACATTCTCAATTTCTGCTGCACACCCCAAGTTTCATACTATACTATACTATAAGTGGTTAATTATCGTGCAGCAACTCCTTAAAAGGCCCAGTAGCCGCCCTTGTAACAGTAATAATACTGAGAAATATCACAGAGTAAGAAAATTGTGCTACTTTGCCGTTAGATTAGCCGCTAAAGACTTAGTTTCAAATATATAGCAAAGACTAATAATACCCCCATATTAAAGTGTAGTTCACTAATTACCTGGTTGGAACATGGATCCTGTCTCGCCACACCTCTACCATTGTCTTAACGATTCCCAAGTTGTTTCTGAAGACAGAGCGAGTTTTGTGTTTGGTCTTGGACATTAGGAATTCCAACAATCTACCAACCAAGTGTCGATCACCATATGTATCCTAGATGGAGAGACGTCAGAAGGCAATCAGCTGGTATCTTATCGTAACATTAAATAAGCTAGAAACATATTTTCACTTAAAAGTCACGATAATGGAACACGGAGACAAGACTAAGAAACAAATGACTTTTAAAAGTGCCAAAGTATACTTTAGATCAACTAAATTTGCTGTGACAGAAATTGAAGTGATAGCTGTGCTTGTGAACGAGACTTTGAAGGTAAAGGAAACTACAGAAGAACATTACTTAAGCCTTAAGAGGAAGACTGAAAAAAAATGTAAACAGAAGCATAGTGTAAGTCGAGAAACAGCGACGGAAACACAATCGTAAGCTTGACGGAAGTGGAGATGGTCGGAAGAAGATTTCATTTTTCTTCCTTTACTATTTCTGTTCTCGTTAACCATTTGTTAAGCACTTACAACCATTAAAAGTGAACCCACTTCTGTCATGTCAATTTGAACTCGAATAGTATTATTTCCTTTATTACAACTGCTTCTGAATCGTTCGTCTTTAGTGTAAATCAGGCTTCAAAATGGTCGCCCGACTAGACTACATACAGCACATCTACCATAGCAATGTCATCACTGTGTGACCAACGATCTTTTTCATTGTTCCAGCGCTGAGACAGTGTGATGTTGGTGTAGAAGGTTTGTATATTTATTGATGCCAAATATACGGACTATTGCCTTGATTACTGCCCTTGGTAAATCTCAGAAATAGATGAATGGCAACTAAAGCTACCTAGTACAAACAAGAATATCAAACATCGCTTACCTCCGGTATAAACGTGTTATTCCATGAAAGAAGTACAACCACGATGTCGACAATGAAGTAGTTGATTCCCTCTCTACTTGGGTTCTCCTCCTCCTTCTTTATCCTCAAGATCAGCTCTATCAGGCTCGACAGCCAGAATTTGGCATATGGCTCAAATATCTGTCGTAGGAAATGTCGATAACATCAAGATATCTTCATTTGGTACCTTGGCTAATATTTCAAGAACCATAATAGGTTTTTGGGAAATAAGGGACACCTGTGCTAAGATATAGTTGATGTAAATTATTTTATTTAACGTATAAATGTAATTCAATAAATGTCTGTGTGTTTCATTTTTTTTAAAAAGTAGTCAATACCTGGAGTATAACATTGAAACAACGTTGGAGCAACAAAGACTGCTATTTACTGTACCAAATGTAAATAGAAAAGCCTGTAACTCAACAGAGTTAAACAAATGACAAAAAGGTAGATGTTCCCTGAATTCCTTCAGTATGTGCCGTAATCTTTATATATTCAAATGAGTTGTCAATATTAAGTATCATTAAAACGAGAAAACAAAGAACTAACCGTATTACAATGCAAAACAATCGAATTATTAAACTACGGCAAATCATTACTGTTAATTCCCGACTGTTAACACAAATGTACACTCGCAATAATTGATGTAATCGTTGGTCGATATATCACCTGTCTAACAGTTGTGTGATGGACCACCTACGTGATCAATTTACAGGAACAACGAAGCTCGCTTCACAAGTGAGATAAACACAAACATAAGCGTAAGATATTCTAATAAAAAAGGAAAAGACGAATGAACAATCACGCACGCTTGGTATTCCTCGGCTCTCAAAAATCACCTACAGTTAGATGAATCGGATTTTAGTAATTCTTTCAAAATTTCCTTAGTGGGTAAGACATCTCCAGACAAGTTGTTAGAGGTAGAAACCATCTGAAACAGTAAGCTGTCTACTGGGGAGCCACTGGGTCTTAGCAGGGTGGATCCTTGTGCTTTGAGTGCCCGGATATCACGTAATTCACACTCCGTATACACCTTGTCTGGCATTTTATTTTTCTATAATTTGTAGTCCCTGCTACTGTTGTATGCCGATGAGGACCGATTTGGCTAAAAAATAGAACCGTAGCTGTACGACGTAAAATTATGTGTTAATAATAATTCATTAATGTTCATTCTAGGACTTGGTGTTCCTTTGTCTTTTCCTTTGTTATCTACATGTCTTACGCTTCTGTTTATTCCTTTGCTTCTGCTTATCTCGCAAGTCTGAACCAGGCTTAACTACAAACCTGAGATTCATTCAAAATCAACTTTGCAATAAACAACTGGACGTTTATGTGCGTGCCAGACGCGTTAAACTTCTTGTGAAGGGCGGCCATCCACGACGGCATTTCTTTCGGGGGTCGTCCCTGGAAATGAATATAATTTACATGATCACATTCTTTGCCAAAGGCATACATGTAAAAGTACAACACATCTGCAAGAAGACTGATTAAATTTATATTTGAACAGAGACCAAGTTGTGAGAAATTTAACAATGGCGAGTTGAGAGCTACCAGTAACATAATACTGAACTCACCTTTTCTGGTTCTGGCGAAATCTTGTTTTGGACGAGGTGTTTCAAAAGTGCTGTAAGGTTGGCCATACACTCGTGCTGGTTCAGTTCATCCATTTCCACAACGTCCTCCGTCGTTTCATACGACTCTCCTTTCTATACGCAAAAAAAAAACAAGTAAGCATACACGTTTATTTACTCATATGTCTAAATTGTAACGTCAATATGAATACGATGGCAGTACATCCAAACAACATTCGATGGACTGACAGACTATATTGTAACTTTACTTCTCTCTTGATGAAGTATCACCTAATCCCGCCACTGGCACAGATACTGGAGTACACAAGCGGTTATTCATTGCAGGAGGAATCCGGAGCGGCCCGAGGAAGCTTCAGCATTTGGGGTGGGACCCCAAATTTTAACCACATACGACCAATCTGGAAATTGCACCCTAGTGCCACTAGTGCGAAACGAGCTAGTGTGTAGGAAAGCACTCTGATTCAGCTAATATCCACCGCCACTTATGTGTTAAAATATTACTTTGAGGAGTGACAGTGGAGACGGAAAGGAAAAAAGATGGATAGACTGAGTCCCTGAGCTGCAATACGCAACGGATGATAAAAAAGGTTGGCGGCAGGTTGCGGATGCCTTATTTGCCTCTTGGCACAAAGACGTTAAGTGAATGTGATGAAGGTAAATAGTTACACAGATATTTCGTAAAAAGTACCTGGTCTGTGTTCATTGGGGTTGACTCAGTTGATGGTCCAGCAGCATCGATGGTTTGAGGCCCAGAAAGTGCCTATAGAGTAAGAAACAATGTGAACAAGTTCAGCGAGACACTCGACTTTGCCGAGCTGTCTTCAGAAAATCACAAGCTCTATCTGGGCTAGTACTACTTTGTGTAGCATTCGATAATCATCTTGCAACAGACTGTAGCTTTTCTGTTTGTTATGACAGTGTATACCTAAAGATATTTTGGTAGTGGCCATTATATATCTTATATAAATAATACGGAAAGGTTAGAATTCCTGTAATAAAACACTAGATTTAAAAAACAACATATCAAGATCTAAGCTAAAAACAAGGGTTGATATGGTATGTTCGATGTAAAACTGATGTTTCGAGCGCTAGCATATCGTCCGAAAACACTGAAGAATAGAATCACAATACGGTTTCTTCATTTGGTTGTTCAAATAATTCCAGTGAATATTCTTATTCATTCTATATTCTTATCACTGAATGCAGCAGTAAAATAGTTGCAAACATGCAGCAAAAAACAAAAAAGAGTTCCACAAAATTGCAGGGAGGAGACAGTATATAGATATCGATATTGCAGAGGAACGCGCACTCCTTCTCGGTAGAGCAGATTACGTCTCAAGGTAAGGAATAACTGTAAAACACTTCAACTCGCCATGGGGTAGTGAAAGCGTTACCTGAATTGGAGTTGAAAAATCGTAGTGGCTAACATCCTCACTTAGACTGCTGTCCCCCAGGAACTGAGAAGAAATGTATCTCCGCTGATGGCCTGTGAGGTACAATAAGTATACGACGTTACGAACTGAGAAGAAAATCACTCCCGCTGTTGGCCTGTGAGGTACAATACTTATTCAATGATACAAGATAACATGTCGTATGTCTAATACCATAAACATTAAAGGGATGTTAAGTAAAAATGAAACTGTGCATAAAATGAAGAGCATCAGGGTTCGAAAACAGTTTTTAATTTTTAATTCTATGTCTTTTCCAATACCTTATTTTAGAAATTCCATGATCTAAAAACCTGAAAATGTCCGAAAAATTGATGGAACGTGCAGATGTTTGCCATGAATTGTTCATACAATTTTACTTAGTTCACACATAGATCTGTTTTTCCGTAACCTTCCATGACCAATTTTGATTTTCAGGTTTTCCATCCTTTCATCGTACATGCTTCCATACATACACGCATAAGCGCATACATACATACATACACACACATATACATACATACACACACACATACATACATACATAAATCGTTTATTATTATCAAATTAATTAATTATCTAATTATAAGTAAGCATGCACTTAAAGACAGGCACAAAGCAATCTAATTTAGCTACCCCATGAGTTGGTCTGAGATCCATTTTGCGAATCATCACCGGATGCATGACGGGACTGCATTCTGATGGACGTCATTTGTTTCTTGCGAGACAGTGGTGCCTACAAAAACCCCAAAATATAGTAACGACTCCTTTGCAGCAAACGCAAGGTACACACAACACAGTCAACAAAAACGAAGGGAAAAACAAAATAGAATGAATGCAAAGTTCATTTAGTTAGATTTCACGATGACCGACAAACTGTTTCGGCAGTATCTCCAATTAGGAACTGTATAAATAAGGGTTATATAAAGTTTCTTGTGGCCAGGAAAAAAGTTGCAGTAGTTCTTCGAAGAAGCACTAAAAGAGCAAAAAAATATCCGAAAATAAGCTTCGTCTGATTTAATTAGGGTTTAAATATAATGTTTCAACAGTTTTCTTCAAAAATTTCATAGATACACCCGAGACATGGTTCTAGGTAACAAACATAAAATACTAAATATTAAGCATGAAAATCATTTCTTGAAGGCCACTGCAAAAGCATACTTGTAGGTAAACTTATACTCACAGTCAATTCAACTTCAAACTCGTATTTCTTGCTGCAGTCCACAAGATTGTCGAGAAGAAACTGACCCTGCAGCAACGATACATTGCAAGAAGTTTTGGGATAAAAACACCATTCTAAAACCCAAATAATGAAATATATTCGCTATCCTGTTTACCAGCACACGAACTAAAAACTGCGGTTGATTAAAAAATGATTGCGTTTGTAACTTTGTTATGAATACTATCCAATTGACATCTCAATCGATCATCCACATAATTACCAGGTTTTTCTTTGATCAAATTCACTGTTTAAGATTACCTTTGTTGGATTTTCAGTAAATAGGAACCCAACGTAAAACTTGAGTTCAGATTGTGTGCATGATATGAGGGCCACCAATGCGTTGTACGCTGCACAGTGTAACTGCCGGCGCAGCTCAAGAGCAATACTCTCTCCACGCATGTCTTCATTTTTGGTTGCATGGCCAAGCCTGTTGACAGAAGCAGTTTCCTTGTAAAAATGAAATACCGTAGTTTCATCCACGCGCTCTTCGGTTCGAAATAGGGTAGATTAATATATTAGAAGATTCCGCCCTTCGCAAACTAGTATTAGATTGCCTCTAACCCTGTCATTCGGCAACAATAATTGATGTTTATTACAAGAAACACTTTGGAAAAACTGCGGCAATAAAATATCTCAGTCAAGAAACATACTTCTTGGAACAAACCAAGAAAGTTTGGACTAATTATCGTGTATTGTATAGTGTTAATGTATTGTTTAGTAATGTGGTCCATTAATCGAAACGAACTACCATTGTTACAAAGGCTCAAAATATGTTCAGCCATCACAGATACATTTGATAAAAATACATTAGAACAAATTGTTTCCCTTCCACTTTCTTTGGATGGCAGCAAAACAAAACCTTTAGGTCATTGGGTTTGGAATAATAATTTCGTATTTCATTAAAGCGTGACTATCAATAGCTGCACTGAAGCCTGTGGAGATGAAATGCTAAAGTTTACAAACATAAATTGATATCATTTTTGTTATTATTATTATTATTATTATTATTATTATTATTACCATTTTCACTGTTATTCTTATTAACTATGTAAAATCATATAATTAAATATCTTAAATATATTTTGGTTAGGTCTCCTTACTTTGTGATTGCCATTGTCAGTTCTTTGCCAGTCTTCACATCTGCGCAGTAAGACCTATTGACTGCTGACGCAGGCGTGTTGAGATCATCCTTACTCAAGCGGCTGTAGAGTACTTCCACCATTTCAAAACAGCACAATTTTGAAATCAACTGAGTCTCATACAGAGGGTCTGAAGGCTTTGAACAAATACAGTGGTACCAAAATGAGCAAATCTAAAGTTACAAACTTAAGTTGTCACTACATGATCAAACCCTAGAAAAATTGTGAGTACAATCATACATCTGACGTAAAAGAGTAACGTGATATCATATAATAGAGTGATTTCACTAAACTCGTGAAACGGCTGGCTGAATTAAACAAAATAAAACAAAAGGTTTGGAGAGTAATAAAGTTAATTACTCTAGCATCTGCCATTGCACTGCAATAATCGAGTCAAATGATCCAAAAGCGAACACCCCCCCCCCCAATGCAAACCCCGAGACACTTGACATTTTTAAAAAGTGGTCAATTTCCAGGCCCAGGAAGAACTTACGTTGGGCAAATACCCAGATCTCAGTAGCTACTCTAATGTTCAAATATCCGGCCCACTCTAACACTATAAGATCAAGCTGGCTTGCAAGACACACATAAGTTGATCGGGTCACTCAGACGTTTAGATGTTGGTCGAAGTTCACCTTGGTCTTACTCAGCAAAGCTGACTGGTTTTATTAAAATACATATTATAGATTCGGGCTTTCCTATATTTGATAATATACAAATGAATTCAGCTTTGGCTGGCGGTGTTGTATATTTATATTCCTGCTTATTATTTTCTATAAAAAAATGGCTTCACCCTGCCTAGCCGAAAGTACCGAAAACGATATTTTTGGTGCCATTGTGAATGTTGATAATGTAAACATATACTGCACACATACGTTCAAGTTTTACTTCCAGTGTCAAATGTCTAACAATTGGGGACTCGATTGGACAATAAAAGAAAAGAAAATAACTTCATGTACTGCACTATTGGCAAAATGCAATTCCGAAATAGTAAGAAAGCTAATTACCTTCGACTGCTTGGCTTCAAGAATTTCCATAATTTTCTTAATGTGATCACAGAAAAACTGTTTGACAGTGTACGTGGTGGTGTTCGACAAGAAAAGGAGAATCATTTTTTCAACCACAGCTTTTCGAGTTTCATTCCTGTGATCCCTCTCGCTCAGGAAAACACCAAAACAGACGTCCAAGGCCCCTTTCGCTTTATCTGGTGTCGAGTTGAGCCTAAAATATCACAAACATGTTATAAGTTACAAATACAAATCACGAACTTAAAATATAGGACTGGATAGTTCGTTCCCTGGCACAACCATCATATGTTTCCATTTCCACATTATATTTTGCTCCGGCTGCTGCTCTTCAGCTGCATTACTACAAGTAACCAGAAAACGTACTTTCCTCCTTTCAATCCCAAACTGGTGTTTAGCTGTGTTTCTAGTTTGTCCTAATTAAGTAAAAAAATAAGGTAAAGCAAAGATACTTTCTTTACAGAGAGGAACTCATTTACATTTATACGACGTGCTATCCAATTTGGCCCTCACCACAACACCGGGATTACCTTGCTCTTTTCAAGAATGGTGTGGGTTCTTTAAAGTAAAGAAACGCACAGAATGTCGTGTTTATAAACCTCTAACGATATATCATTTCCTATTACTACAGCTAAAATGGAAGTCTTTCTCCACACTGGGGATATGACAAACTACATTTGGAAGTTGTACTAACCTTATAATAAAAGCGGTCAGTGACTTTTCTATCACTTCATCGTGAGTATGCACAGCTTCACGGCACACTATGCTGATTAACAACTTGAGAAGATCAAGACTTCCAGATGAGACAAACGCGCCCAGCATCTAAAAAGAAAAGTGTATAATTGCGTACAATGATTTGCAGTCGTATTCTTATGATGCTGGCTTAAATGCTCCATACCGTTTCTTACAAAGTATAAAGCAATGTGCTTAACAATACTGAAAACATATACTCTCAGACAAATAGAAATCCCGTTACAAGATCGTTCTTAATGCTTTTGACAGGTGGGTTATGTTTAGAGAATGGGAAGGAAAAACCATTCTGTGAATCCTAGTTGACAGTTCTTCACAATATTCTTTATCACAGAAGGCAGCTTTATACTTCTGTGTCTTCTTCTTTTCCACCGTGACTGCACTCCTCCTTTGTCTCTCCCACTACGCGTTTCGGTACTCTAGCACCCTCCTCAGGGAAGAATTTATCAATGTGTTCGTTGTGAAGTCATGTCTATTCGTCCTTAGTCTCTCTACATATGGGAGCTTCATTTCTCCTTTTTCTTTTCGGACGTCATAGGGACCTTGTTACCAATTTCTATGCATGTGGGATCGGACGTCATAGGGACGTTGTTACCAATTCCCATGCAAGTGGGATCGACATAAGGCAGTTTTGACATGATAAATTCCAAATGTAACATAAGTTTAGGCTGTCCAAGCTTGAGATAATACAGAGGAGTGTTACATTGGACGAATTCGTAGGCTAAGACCAGTTGTGGTAGTCACCAGAGCTGGAATTGATATATCTTAAGACCACATTTCGGTCGGTCTGTACTGACCTATCAGTTTTACTAAATTTACAGATAGCTGCATGTTTTCGTTAGGCAGCTAAAGATTTGAAGATCGAATTGATTGAAAACGTTGATAAAGGGATTCAAAACGGTAAAAAAAAGTTGAATTGGAACACAGCGGTTCAAATACTAAATGATCTTCAGACTATGAAAGACTTCAGTAGAAGCGCAGTTCTGCTGCAATGTGCGGCTAGAAGGATAACACACACATTTCAGAAGAGCGCCAATGCAAGTCTTTCATAAACTCAAGAAACTTTTAGTATTTAAACTGAAACATTCCCTTCCAACATTTTAAAAATATTTAAAAAATAACACCTATTCTCACTATCCGATAAATCGGGGCAAAACTAAAACCAATGACTGAGCTATAGCCTCACTCATTATTTTAGATATCATCGTCTCGCTGCAGCAGTGGTACCTTGTCCAGGGCACTGATGTACTCATTGTACTTGGCGCTTCCTTTCATGAACTCCGTTGAGCTCAGTGGGAAGTGGTCTGCGACCACGCAGTCCAGTTGAGTTCTGTTAGAAAGGCAAACAAGATCATTTTCATTCTAACATTGTGTCAACTTAAGAAAACTATAAAGCTGTTTCTGAAACGTTTTATTCTCATTATACTAAAACTGTAAATTGTTTGAAAAATTATTTTAAATGTTAAAATTGTCTTAAATTTTCGGAACATTTCGCACAGTTTGGGTTTAAAAATAGAGCACGTGGAGAAGGGTAAGTCTATCTAAATAAATGTGCTTTTGATTAAGGATTCAGAAAATGATATCTGTTCATCGGTCGTAGGCTGGTAAGCAAAGCTTGAGCCTTATCCTGGGATCGTTTACCTGAGGTTCGAGTTTAACCACAGGCAGACCAAGCTTTGGATGAATAATTTCTGCTTTGCGTCGCTTGGGTGTTAGGTTACAAACGGGACGTTATTTAAGCCTACATATTGGTGCATGATCACCAATTTACGCAAATGTATGAGAAATATGAATATAATAAAATTCATCAGTTAACTCAAAATGTATTTTAAATGAATGAAAACTTGTGCATACCTAAGTTTGGACGTCATCTCACTCGGAAGTTTGGTAAAATGTGGGAGGAGCTCGAACATCTGACTCTGCAAATTGAAATCCGAAGCTTGTCATCTAGGTATGTAGTGGCTAGCAGTGGATGTCTTATGTAACGATTATTACAAGGTGTGTTTTGTACAAGTACGGTGTAAAAGAAGGAGTGTATCAATAATTCTGGAGAAAAGAGAGACAACAAAATTAGTTAGCCATATATGTATGTACACAGCTAAGCATAGCTATAGATAGTTCACACACACATGGATGAGCATTTACGCATAGACTACTGGGATAAAGATCAATAAAAACAGAGATCTACCTGGTGATACCCAACTGGAGATTCTACAAACAGCACAACCAAATTCAAATATATTACATACCTTTATCGACATAAGTGTTGGTTTGAACAACAAGAAAACATACCTTAAATTGAAGGCTAGCACTTTTGTCGCCCAAAAGTGTGAGAAACGCGTTGAAAACACCCGCAAATGAAGGCTTTTGATAATCGACAACTACCTGAGAGCATTGAAACAAAGCAAGCAACAGTAAGTGCAAGCTTTTCCCACAAGATCTTTGGCCAACTATTCTTAAATAGATATCTGAAAGTTACTCAAATGAAGGTTATTTAAAATTTCCACATGAATACAACTGAACATAAAAAAAACATACATCTAATTAGGTTACCAGTTCTTATTTTCTGTTTCCAGTCACAATTTTAATTTGAAACGTAATTCTGGAAATCTGGCTACAATAACAGACAATAAATCTTACCTTTGAATTCACCTTGAGAATTTTCCTCAGTATCAATAGTAACAGTTGTTTCAAGTCCATAGTAGCATCCGGGGCATACCATCCTTCAAGGTGCCGCCACGAGCTGAGGATGGCAACAACGACAGCAGTTCCATTCCTAAAGTGAAACAAAGTAATTAATAAGGTACAACATGTACAGCTGATTCCCTATAACTCGAACCAATGACAACTCGAACTTTTCTCGTTTCCCTCGAAGGTTCGAGTTGTGGTGAGTCAATTGCACTCAGATTAGTTGCAAGTTGAAAATAATGTTAGAAAAAGTTAAGAAGAGGTATTAAAGTCTTAGTTTGAGATACAGAAAGCTTTGGGTAAACGGTTGTACAATATTACCTTGTACGTAGTTCCTTATCTCTAGTAACTTCATCCAAAACTCCGTTTAGAATGGTCGAGACCTATATTCAAATCAAAACGAGAATACATAATTTAAGTAACTTGGTGTACAGTGCGTTTCCTCACAGTCGGGTTAGGCAGGGCAAGAGTTGTACAAAAGTGGTTTTGTTGGCAAAATCTAGCTAAGTATGATCAACTAACAAGTCAAATTAATTCAAGAAGAAACTACTGACTATATCATTTACAAAAGAAGAAAACTTACACAAGTAGAACAAGAATTGAACATGAAATACATGCACTTGATATTAGATTTGTCTGTATGAGCTGTTTTGAAAAATAATTCGAAAGAGACTAGGAGTTTTATTGTCAAAAGGGAGGTGCTTTCATATATGTGATACATCGTATGAAAAACTATTATTTCGTTGTTACCGAATAGCCAAATCACCAGTTTAACACGTTTGGATGAATGAGTACTTACTAGCCAAGGCTGATCAGAAGCCTTTGACAAAACTTGCGGAATATTTGACGAGGAATTCTTAATGAAATGTAAACTGATGTTGCTTTGGAACGTTCTGTAGAACATGAGACCAAATCCTCCAGGACCTATAATTTAAACACACATTCTTCGCTTAGCCTTGACACTCATGCCCATAACAAGCAATGGATCACCTGCTTCTCTACCGTTGTACAGGTAAACCTTGTAATTAAACTTGCAAAAAGTCACTTTCACGATTATATACGCAGAACAAGATTAGGATTTCACCTAGCGGCCCAACACGATTTGTAAACCTGGCAGATTGAGCGAAGAAGCTGGTAAAAAGTACGATAATTTCTGAAAGAAGATAAACGATAAAAATAGAATAATATAAAGAGGATTTGTAGCCACCAGCAAAGATTTTACTTTGCTGTGGCTATATAATATTACATTTTGGGTAGTGTTCTGAAAATATGGCACTTGAATTCCAAGTGGTCCTTTCTGTAAAAAGTTTGCTGATATCAATAGGAGCCAAACGCCGATATAGACGACTCAAAATTGTCTCAAATAAATCTCTCTATGACTCGTATAAGATAAACACATGCATCATGCAGTTGTCAGAAAGATGGTGAATCGTACTGAAACATTTTACGATGGCCGGCATAAAATTATGTAATCTGCCGATATCAGAATTGAAATAGGATACCAAACTTATGGCATTTCTTCCAAAATAGCGTTCTTTTAACCAATCTCGCGTCAAATCGTGCTAAACAAACGAATTCAAGATTGCCCTGTATATCATGATACGTGCAGCAATCAAATCGTTTAAATCAGCATTAACCGTTCCCTTCACTTTAATTGAATAGAAATGGTATAATTTCGCCAGTGTACAGTGTTGGCCTCATGTAATTAATTACTCTAATATGTTGCTTTGAAAAACAGCACTAATTGCAAACATACATGAACTTACCAGAGCTAGGTGCCATTATTCCTCTGTCCATCAAACAATTCAATAACAGGTCGTACTAAAGCAAGGAATAAAAAAAAGAAAACAACTAATTTTGAATGACAAAATTTCAAAAAGTCCTCACTATTGATATTTGTCACTGGCTACTTTGAGAAAACGTCAAACAACCTTGTCAATTTTAGATCTTTAAATGATAGTCATAAACTAGAAACTAGAATTTCTCAAATGTTTGACATACCACTGTTTAGAACTAAGAGCAGTCAGCGTACCTTTTATTATAGAACTGTCACACTATACAAAATAGTCATTAAATGATCTTCTTTATATTAGAAGTCTGTATTAGTGTAAGTATGTAAAGGTGTGTACATAAGAAGTGGTGACAAAATATGTATGTTTATTTTCAAATCTCAAGTGATACCAAGATCTCGTGATCATAATCATGCTTTATATAAACCTATTGAAGTATATATATCTTAACAGTTTGAAACAGTTATGATTATTATGGGATTACCTGTACTCCAATAGCGAATGCTAGCTCTAGTAGCTTGGTAGCAAGCTGCTGTGAAGCTGGGCTGAGCTTGATAAGGTTGGTTGTGCTGCTTGATGAAGGTTTCACACCCTCGTAGACAGCTTCAAGTAGCTTGGAAGCCAATTGTGAGCTGGTGTTTCCAACCTGAATAAGCAGCAATATTTTGAGAATGGTCATTTTTGCGGTAACAACATGCATAACCCTTTTTCATAGATCTGAGAGTACTTAAAATTGGTTCTTAGGGTAAAAAAGTATTAAAAAAATAAAAAACCATCATAGCAACATATGTGCAAACAGCGCGTTCAACTCCTGTAGAAGAACTATTTCTAATTGGCAACATTTTGTGCTTTCACCCTATTTCATATTCAGTGTCGTTAAAATAAATCATGGGTTCACCATATAATTATACTGATTACATCGGTGAAACTGAACCAAGTGGAGTAACGTCTAAATACGTTAGGAATGTACCGAACCATTTGTTTCCCGATAAGACTAACTACAACATTCAAATGCTACAGCAAAACGGTTAAAATGTGTCTAATCATAGTGGCCATGACAAACGAAACTATAATGCTGAGAATAACAAAAAAGTGCAATTAAAATGTTATCAACAAACACTTTTATCACTTTAAGTGATCGTCCGAGTAAGAAGTAGGCAGGCCAAATGCATGGAATGCAGAAAGGTGCTAATTGCAATATTGTTTAAACCGCTCACCCCATTGGCTAAAACATG
>JAOEHT020003306.1:0-10115 GCA_025448195.2 Parazoanthus atlanticus | reverse complement strand
TTTATAAAAACAGTCACTCACTGAGAAATTCCAGCCTAAAGATCGTGTTGAATGAGTTGAGTCAAACTACTGTGAAAACCTTGGTTTTGCAATTCAATCGAAATAACCAACAGAATCAAGCCTGCTGAAAAACATCACTTGCTTTAGGACTAGATGTATTCAAATACAATTAAATGCATCATTCACTTTTCCAAAATCTATCTTCCCAATCAAAATCTGCACCCATTAAACTTATTTTGGCAGAAAGATTCTATCGGTTATAAACTGGCAACATACCAAAGTCAGCACAATAGGTGACTCTCACAAACACCAGCCACTCACCAGAATTAAACCCAGTCTAAAGATTCTGTTTATAAAAACAGTCACTCACTGAGAAATTCCAGCCTAAAGATCGTGTTGAATGAGTTGAGTCAAACTACTGTGAAATCTTGGTTTTGCATTTCAATCTAAATAACCAACAGAATCAAACCTGCTGACAAACAGCATTTGCTTTAGGGCTAGATATATTCAAATTAATATAATTAAATGCATCATCTTCCTTTTTAAATTGAATCTTGAGCTTGTCATGTCTCATTTCTGGTTTGCTTTTGTGTCTCTTTCTTGTACATGTAGGTCACAATCTCGCATATCCCCTGGTCTTCAATAACTGCTGTCCTCTTGCCAGTTACACCAATCTTCTGTATCTTTAGTTTAGCCATTCTTCTCTTACGATGATCCCTCCTTTTCTTTTTGCATTGTTCCATTTATCAAAGCTGTAAGACAAGGTAGTACTTGATAGTAAAGTCTACAGAACATAACTCCATAAGACAGAAAAATCACAAGTTACTACTGACTACACAAGGAATTTGTTTCTCCAGATAATTTTTTACAGCGTGCTTACCAATTATACTTTCAAATTTCCGCAACAAAACATCAAAAAGAATTATCCCCAGTACTGACAAACTTGAGCAGTTGAGGTTTGTGGAAATGTTAAGAAATGTGTCAATTTTTACACCTAACCACCGCTCAGTCGAAATTCAGTTCGATGCCAGTTTCACAGCACTAAAAATGTTGTCAGTTCTCTTCTTGGTATTCTAATACATCTTATCTCAAAGATTTAAAAACTGTCAGAGCACGGAACTGAAGCTCTTTTCTTTCTTAATAATTCACGAAATTAACTAACCTCAACTTCACTCTTTTCGAAGCGAAGGAATAATGCGACTGTATTAGAGGCTAGACTAGTTGTTGTTTGAAGATTTAGCGAGATCGCGACTCTAAAAACTAAAAAAGCAACTCTCAAACTTGTATCTTTTCGTTACTCTGTCTATCCATTAACAACGAATCACCATGAATGCACAATCTTTAAAAATCGAGAATGTATTGTATCGAGGCTTTCCACATGGCAAGACCGCAGACAGACTCACAAAGAAACCAACCACACAAAGGTTGTTTTCAAGATTCACTTACCTCCTAATTAATAACAGCTGGTAAAACGAATAACTCTGCTGCAAGTTCTCCAAACAAAACCGTTTCTTCTAACAATATGTCCAATATAAAACCATCTTAAACTTATCCTTTCCTCGGGTCGCAAGTTGATGGCCGCCAGAAAGCTTCCCGCGTTCGCTGATTTAAAACCCGCTGGCTTGGAATACCGCAGCCACTTGTTTCATCTCCGCACTGAGTTTGCGCGAGAGTCGCTCGGCTGCTAAGCACAAAAAGCATTTCAGGCGGGATTTTCATTTCGGCAACCGTTACTCGTTAGATTGTGGTTATACTAGGGAGATTTTAAACTTTCACAACACAATTCGAGTTAATGATCATGTCTTGATGATCTCTGAATCTGATGAAGATATGGATGGTTCAGTATGATTTTTAAAATTGATGGACTACACGAAACCGACTACACAATCGATTTTGGTCAGATGGAGCCACGGCGAAAATTTAAAATTATGAGACCTTTCCCGAGCGAGCAAAGTGTGGATGACGAGCACCAAACACTGCAAGATGAAGACCCCCGAGCTCGAGATGAAGAAACAGATGTATTAATTGATCAGTGGCAATACTCCAAATCCAAGACATTTCGAAGTCTCATCAGGATCAGCCGTGTGCCAGAGGTCGAGGCAGAAACACCGGGCACGTCAATAGCGTAAGTAATTAAAAGAGCGCCAAAAAAGGCGTTTTAGCAAGGAAATAAAATAAAACGTAGTCGCAAGACGGTAAATAACATATGATTGAGACAGTCGTTCCCATTTTGACCTATTTTGGTGCCTTGTCGGCTTGTGTCGGTGCATGCCGTGAAGTACACGGATGAATCTGTTCTTGATTAGATGCATTACTCTTCAATACTGTAGAATCCGATATGTTTTATCTTTCTTGTCTTTATCAGACATTTAGGACTATAATTTCTTGTTTATTTCACAGTTGAAAGGTAGAGCTGGGGAATAGTTCATTTTAATATTTCACAGACAGCCCAAGCTTACAGTTTGTATAATTTTTGGGGTAGGGTTGTGCGATTTATAAGATTTTTGTATGGAAATACGCATCATGATTTCTTAAAATGGTAGTTTGGAGCCATTTTGAGCAATTATCATTGGACAGGTTCCCTTAATAAGAACAATGATTTTTCTTACTGGGGGAACCTACAGTGTAGGACAATAACTCACTCAAGTCGGCTCCAAATGATGGCATCATGGCTCCAAACTACACAGAACACACAGGTATGCGACAAATATGAGGTAAGTCAACTATATTTTATCATTTATAGCAATATCCTACCATTTCAAGAAATCAAATGTATTCCCTTACAAAGTCTTATAAATCATGCAACCCAACCCCAAAATATGAAGTATAAACTTGGGCTGCCACCTGTGATTATTTATGACTACATGTACTAATGTAGGGGGGACTGTGTTTTCTTGGGAGTGATATGCCACACAAGGGGTAGCTTGCGAATAGTTCTTTTGCACGAGAATTTGGGAAAGATAGGGAAAAGGAGAAGGAATGTTGGGGGGCGGGGGGAGTTTCCCTTTTATCCACTCTGGGGTAAGAGTTGTGGGTCAATTTCCCCACCATAAAGCAGCATTTTAGTGCTAAAGTGCAAGGAAATGCAATAATACTGACCTAATCCACCTGACCCATGTGCTGAGTATTTTGTCAATCACCTAAGGTACGCCTAACTCCCACCCACTCCCATCTCTGGGCCCAGTTGTTCAGAAGTGGGTTAAATTATTTAACACAATTCAAACATAAAAATGTCACAACTAATTGTAAGGAATAAATCTGTTAATTTATATTCATTTGCTATATTATTATTATTATTATTATTATTATTATTGCTATTATAATTAAATTGTGGTCATTATTAGTAATTACTATGTTATTTAGTGATGAGAGATTTCCCTCAAAAGATCGATTCTTCTTCTTATCATTATTACATATTACTGTATTTTCTAATCTACTGCATTAACAACCGCCTCAGATTTCTTTGTTTCAAGAGTCAAGAAGAAAATAAACTCTCTTGTAAGAACCTTGTTCAGTCTGCAACTTTTCTGTAAGTATCCCATGTGACAGGTCTACCTGTTTAGGGTGACCCACTACTAATTAATTTTAATCATTTTTCTACAATTTTGTTACAGTGTACCTGTTTGGCAGCACTTCTGTTGGACTGATTGAAGCAGGAACGATTGAGAAAAATATGTGAAATCACCATCTTTTTCACCTTCTACCATCAGAGGCAATGAAAGTAGGAAATATTTGACAAACATGTGCTTATGTTTGGGGTCTGGAAGAACTGGAATAGCAATTGTTCATCTTATTAAACTTTTTTGCAGTTGACTAGTATACCATATTTACTCAAAATATGCCGAATGAATGCAAATATTAAATTTTTAGACTTAATGTTACAGAAATTATTCAACAGTGGTATTTGGTCAAGCAAGGCCCTTTGTAAAAACACATTAAAAAACATTGTTTTTGAATAAATCATAACCTCTTTTTCCGAAAACGATAACAATAATTAAAAACTCCAGTTCAATTTACAATGTCACTGTCTCCTTCTGTAATATTTTGCTTTGGCAATCTTTTGCTGTCATGTACTTGCATATATAGTACTTATTCAGGGACTGCTGTGAATTTTGAGTAAATATGGTACCCCTTTTCACTTGTTTTTATATTTTGATTCCAGCAATAAAAATCATACGTAGTCTTAGTGTTAAACTGATAAAATACTTAAGGTTACTGCACACCTTGAGTGGTGTTTTTAGTTGTCAGTCCGTAGCACCATTGATATGCGTCGGATACCCATAAAACTATATATCACTGGAAAGCTTATCAAATTCTCTAAATGACTGCATAACTTATTTTCGCAGAATCGTTTTTGTGAGTGAAATTCATTGCGCTGTTTCTGACCAAACATTTTCCCTTCTCCAAGTTCCAAATCCGCCAGATTTCACTTTCTACTATCAATTGTCACCTTGCTAACTTCAGCACAGTGTGTATATTAAATCCGTGCCAGCATTTTTACAAACTCGTTTTATATTTTTTTTATGACTTGAATTCTCCACTTGTCTGCTCAAAATCTTATAACTTTCTAGAGCCAGCCTTAAAAGGTGATTGACTGATTCAAATCAAAATCTCCAACACAGATTTAATATACACGCTGTGCTGAAGTTAGCAAGGTGACAGTTTATAGTAGAAAGTGAAATATGACGAACTTGGAACTTCGAGAAGGGAAAATGTTTGGTCAGAAACAGCGCAATGAATTTCACTCACAAAAACGATTCTGTGAACATAAGTTACACAGTCATTTAAAGAATTTTATAAGCTTTCCAGTGATATATAGGTTTATGGGTATCCGACGCATATTAACAAAGCTACGGACTGAAAACTAAAAACACTGCTCAGGGTGTGCAGTAACCTTAACGTGGTTTGAAACAGTTATTCAGTTTTTATTGCCACTGAACATTCCGAAAGGCTTACTCATTTGTTGTGAACAATTGTTGCTACTTGTTGCTGGCTTGTGTTACAATAACTTTTCAGCGTATCAACTATTAATGTACTGTCACTGAAATTATTCTTTCCATGGCAACCTGACAGGGCTTCAGATACACCTTATGGTTAGCTTTCAACTACATTTTACACAAATCCCCTTTTTATTACATCATTTTTTTGTATACAAGGGAGCACATTTATGGAAACAAAAAGAAATTCTGTCTACAGGTCTTGGCACCACCTTTTCTTTTAGAATTTGAAGTTGGTGCCAAAAATTTTTGACAGGATCTTTTTAACTTGAATCCCTAAATATGTTCCTTAGTGAGCAACAATCTTGATGCAATAAAAAATGAGACTCACAGACTATTTTTTTGTGTAAAATGCAGTCAAATGCTCAAAATAGTGCCTATTTGAGGTTCTGCCAAGTTGCCATGGAAACAAAAATTCCCATGGGAAGACAATGCTTGTTAAGCCGAAAAGTTGTTGTAACACCAACTAACAAAAACTGGTATGAATCTATCATGATATACGGGTGTATGAGAAAGCCTGTCATAAACTTTAATGGTAGAGCAAAACGGAAAACAGGTGGGGGCCACCTTAACATAACCTCAGTTACTGTCCAATAAAATATTAATATTCTGGCCCGGAATACTCTTTTTTTAAAGATGGCTTCAGCTATTTTGTTAATTTATGCTGTATATTCAATAGTCATTTCCAACCTTTTAGTTCTCAACTTACATTTACCACAAAAAAGTATTTAATACCTACATTGTATGTGTACCTCTGCCTGTGTGCACATAATTAAGTTTTTGAGTGCACTTGACTCTGTGCCCCTACCAAAGTGGGTAATCACTTTCATTAACAAATAATTGTAAATTTTTATTTATTGTTTGTTGTAGTCTAGTAATGCAAAGTAATTTAAGCCTTAAAAGGCAGCAGTACAGGCAAAGGGCAATGTTTGATTACATGTCTTTAAAGGAGTCAAATTGGGACTTACAATATTTCCATGCAAGAAAGAAGTAACAGAATATGTCAAAGTTCCGCCCTTTGCCTGTACCCCCAACCCCCTCCCCCAATTCAGTCTTACTCACGATCAGGCCTATCTTAGTGAGGAGGGACATTAGCTAGTTTCTCTTTCCTTGCTATTGATACATCTATAATCTAGAGTATACTATTTTATTCTATTAGTTTAACATACATGTACATGTATCTCCAGAAACAACTCCAGGGTGTAGAAGCAATTGTCTTAGTTAGTACTCTGACTAAAGCAGGTACCTTTGTAACCGAAGTTATATATAAGAGCATGTAGTTTAAATAATCATAGATGTTTTATCATTTTGTGGTTTTTACACTAGTATAGATAGTTTGTTATAGAAATTTGTATTTTATAAGCATATTCAAAGAAAATAAATATTTGCATCAAGATATTTTAGTGTGGTTGTTCATTACTGCAAGGCTGTGTTGAGAGTACATTTTAGTTGCCACTTTACATGTAAACTATGTAGTTGTCCTTTTTCAATGCAAAAGTAAATTCTCTTTACTAACTTTAAGCTTTTTACACAAGAGCGCTTTTTACATTTCAGTTAACTGAAGTATCATACAAATACGTGTAAATTTGTTGTTAATTTACCCACGATATGTAGGTAATAGTTGCATGTTTCTTACCTCCTGATCAGTGGTAATTTCACATTTGCCAAGGTAAAAATACTGACATTATTGAGTGAAATTACTTTCGTTGTTTGTAAATTTTCTTCCCTTATAGTAAAATTACCAACGAATGCAATAAAATTACCTACAAAGCTTTGTAAAATTACATTAACATTTGGGGGTAATTTTACAATTTGTGTTTTTGTAATTTTACAAGGTCAAAACCCGTAATCTAGCTGCATTTATTTTACCGTGATTTTATTGGTAAAAGTACCGTTATTGTAAAGTAAATTTACCATTGTGTTTGTAAATTTACCAGACCATATTGTAAATTTACCAAACCATATCATAAATTTACCAGACCATATAGTGAATTTACCGTCATTGTTGTAAAATTACCAACAAAGGTTTGTAAAATTATGTCTAAAATTTAGCGTAATTTTACAATTTTTTGTTCTTGTAATTTTACAAAGTCCAAACCCATAATCTAGCTGCATTCATCTTACCATGATTTCATAGGTAAAATTACATTCTCAGATTTAGTGTGTGGCAACCTCTATCATCAACACCGTTGTCAAAATACTAAAGAAAAACATTTTGCATCGACCGGTATTGCTTAAACTGAAGTGTGTTTTCAACTTTATACATTAAAATTTCAGAAGTAAATGGCTAACTAAAACAACTTTATCTACTTAGTTCAGTACAATTAAAAACGTGAGAGAACAGTCAAGTACCTAAATTCTTCCAAGCAAACATCATTGTATGCGAAAAACAGTCACGACAAACTTGTTCAATAAACACTCTGAGATCGCTTCAATTTTAAAGTCCTGCCGACATCCAATGACAGGCTGCTAAATTTTTAAATTTATTACATGTGTTGTCAAATATCTGAAGTCTTCCGATGTGACAATTATTTATCTGCACAAGTTTTCCGTCGCACGGTTCGGAATGGTTTGAAAATGGTTATGTATTCGAAATTGTCGTTGGGTTTATTGGGTCAAGGGGAGACGCTGTGCCCGAGGTTTTTGGTTGAAATACAAGTACAACAATCTTTCTTTGCTGCTGCGGAGAGCTGAAGCTAGGGGGATGTAGTTTAGGGTCAGTCCTTCAAATGGATCGTTGTCTCCATCTTTCAGTCTATTTCTCCTTTATCCACCTACTCAAAATCGTCGAAATAGCTTGAAATCGCCACCACAGATCAAGAAAGACACCAACAACACAACAAAAAAATAAAAATTCATTTATTCAAATATTCACTATGATACCGGAAAAAGTCGAAATTCCCATACATTCTCTTAAATTTCGCTCGACGCAATGACACAATCAACACTAATGAAGTATGGGTTTCCTGTGGTTTCCCCCGTAACAACAAATATATCCCTCCAAAATAAGAATGATATAAAACAGTCCCTGAAATGAAAAGCTCGGGCCGGATAGAATTAATGACATTCAAGATATTACAAAGTTGTGACAGCTGTTAGCGTGACGTCAAATGTTCACCGATCGAGTTCGCGCTATACTTAACTCCTTTTGGCCTGTCGTTTTTCGAACTGTTGGAACTTTACTAATTTTCTTAAAATTTTATCGCGAGTCTTTTGATTTGACATTTTACTGTATGATAACAAAGATGACTTTCAGATTTTCCCTTTTTTAGAATTTTGCAAATGCTTGGACACTTTTTCCAACATTTATAAGCAAAAGCAAAAGTATTTTTACTCTGTCTACAGTAATCAACAGTGAAATGTAACATAAAAGGTAATGCGATGCATTTTGTGTATTTATATAGTTTGTTAACAATTCGTTTCTGCGGTGTGTTTACTTATATTTTCTCTATCGTGGCAAATTAAAGTGTCCGTAGCAGTAATTTTCTACACCAAATTGTGAATAATTTGATTAAGGGACAAAAAATTTGCAAGGGAATTTTTTTGTTGTTGCTAAGGTAACAGTCCTCTCAACAGTTAAAAATCTTAACTATTGAGATCATTCAAGGGATGATCTTGTCTCTTTGTTTTATGTAGCTTATAAGTCGATGTTTCCAAACATTGCTAGGCTGTTTTGGTCAAATATGTTGCAAAATTATGTTTACACGCAGTTGCCATGGCAACCATAAAATAATTCACTTAATTCACAAAGTTTTCTCTTCCGCCTGTAAAAAAGACGTCTTTTGTAAGCTGGGGTTTATCTGAACTGCTGTACAACTTCAAGGGTTTTCAGAAAAAAACCAGTGCATTTTACATAAATGTAACTTACAAAAACAGAAAAACTAGGTTTGTGACGTCACTATTACAATATATATTGCAATCTGAGCAACTATGAACCATAGTTGCACTCTTTGAGGTAAGTATAGCTTATACTGACATAAATAAAGACATATTATTATATTATTATTATTATTATCATTATTATTATTAGTAGTAGTAGTAGTAGTAGTAGTAGTAGTAGTAGTAGTAGTAGTAGTAACAGTAGTAGTAGTAGTAGCAGTAGTAGTAGTAGTAGTGGTAGTAGTAGTAGTAGTAGTAGTAGTAGTAGTAGTAGTAGTAATAGCAGTAGTAGTAGTAGTAGTAGTAGTAGTAGTAGTGGTGGTAGTAGTAGTAGTAGTAGTAGTAGTAGTGGTGGTGGTGGTAGTAGTAGTAGTAGTAGTAGTAGTAGTGGTGGTGGTAGTAGTAGTAGTAGTAGTAGTAGTGGTGGTAGTAGTAGTAGTAGTAGTAGTAGTGGTGGTAGTAATAGTAATAGTAGCAGTAGTAGTATTTTATGGAGGCACCGATTATTAGAGGGGCGTTTACTATTACAGCAGGACGTTTATTAGGAGGGGAGTTTATTTGAGAGGCCATCTTACAAAATTAGACAGTCCGAAGATGGAAGATCCATCGTCCATCGTCCATCGTCCATCGTCCAGCTTTTGGTATTGACATGCCTATCTACTCTCGATATCCACTTGAAGAAGCACTATTGGTTAAAGACGTCCGGTCCGGAAACCACTCGTCTGGTTATCAAAAAGTTCACTTCATTTGTTTCCTCGTTTGTAATTCTAACTAATATTTGCTTGTCGGGAATAATTCACGCAACATTGCATCCGGTCATTTTTCAAAAATGATAAAGCAACAAACAACAACTTTATTAAGGTATTCCCATTTCTATACATGGTATCATGGTATTGTTAGTAATTATATAAAAAAGGAATTATAAGAAAGATATATACAGATATTGTTAAAATTTGGAGTTTTCGCTGATTTAGGACGTTTCGATATGGCGTCCTCTATGAGCTTGCTATTCTCATGGATAATTATTGTTAAGGGAAGGTAGTTTTTTTCTTGTGGGGGAGGGCTGGGGAGAGGGGAGGGTCATCAGTAAAAATTTAGCACTCAAGGGGAGGGTCATGTATTTTTGTTGAATATTTTAAAAGAAAGGGGGAGGGTCATCCTTAAACTTATGGCGGTCGTGCTTTCTCTGTTGCTGCTCCTGCTCTGTGGAATACTTTGCCGCTTAATGTCAAAAACAGT
>JAOEHT020003305.1:0-24084 GCA_025448195.2 Parazoanthus atlanticus | reverse complement strand
CGTTGTGCTCATTTTCACAGTTACAGCGATGTGCTCCTTTTCACGGTAACAGCGCTGTGCACACTGGTGTGCAGCTGCTGTAGGATTCTTCCTGTGTAGGCTCAGGACTAGGACTACAAATCAGGTTTGGGTTAGGGTATCGTTCAGATATTTAAAAGTTTCTAAAGTCAAATAAGTGCATTTTGTAACACTGGTCACACATCTGAATCACCCAAATGAAAAAATAGAAATTCTGGAACCTGGCTAATTAACTCATGACTCATTGACTTATAAGACTCTGAAAACAGTGGCCTTCAATCTTACGAGGGGGGAGAACATGTCTATTAAAATACGTCCCACCCTCTTTATCTATGGTTCTGATGTCATACATAGTGTCATTCCCATAGACTGCAAAGGCAATTGACGCCTTCCTTAAGTATGGTATGGCATGGTATGGGAATGAAAATGACGGAAATAACACCAAGAAACTTAAATTAATAGTATGTTGAACGATACTAACTATCTTTCCATGGTTCGAGGTATTGCCATCGTTGTAGTAGCGATGTGACAGTTTCTTGAAGTTTGAGGCAAAAAGTGAAAAAAGCTTGAATGTTTCTTTTTGTTTTCACAAAGCAGTCAAACAGCCCTTGTTTTCACCTACTCTTTCTGTAGTTACCTAGACATTTAACGACGGTGTATGTTCTTTCACCATGTTTTGCCAACCATAACAGCAACAGTAAAATGCTGCTCAATTATGATAATAAATCGATAAATGATTGACAAATACCTTCTGGACAGTAGTATCCAGGTGGACAGATGTCAGCATTGATACCCAGTCGAGGAGCAGTCATGTTAGCTCCAGATCGACAGAAGTACCCTGCGCTGCACAGTTTGTTGGGTTCAGAGAGTCCCCAGTCATCACAGGCAAACCTCCCAGTGCAGTCTCTACAGTCCTTCACATTATCATCGCCAGTCTGGTTATTAAATGTTCCGGGCGGGCACTTGTGTTGGTTGCTGTATTTTGTGCCCTGTGGACAGTAATGACCTGTGATACACTTGTATTGCTTGTAGTCCACCACTGGACCAGTGCTGTTGTCACAGTAGTACCCAGGGGGGCATATGGTGCAACTCCACTGTCTCTCCTGATCCTGATAGTAACCCGCACCACATGGAACAGGAGCTGGGCTGCCGGTCGGACACATATGACCTTTCTGACAGTCGTGCTGTTGACTGTTGGTAGCACCACCTGAACAGTAGTACCCCTGTTGGCAAAGATTCTGGGGCACAGCTAGACCACGCCCACCACAGAACCAACCCTCCGTACAGCTCTGGCAGTCTGTCTCATTCCTGCAATTGTGTAAACAGGTTTAGCATTTTCTCATAAAGAATACATCCGAATATTGTATGGGAAACTGTTTCTGCCTAAATCTTATCAGCCTAAAGTCTGTAGTTGACTCACTTTATCAGAGAATCAAGTTGCAAAGGACACATTCTGGTAACAATGTTGAGGAAATAAGCTGACTGGATTTCTGATCCCACAAGTTAATGTTGTTCTTTAGGTTTTCTTTCTCCTGATTCCTCATTTTTAAATAAAACCTCAAACCAACATGAATGCAATCAACTCATTACAATACCTCAGTAGTGCAATCATGCTTTGGAACAAGTGCTATTTAACGTCAATACTACTGCTTTGGTAGACATAGTAATCTGTGGTATTGCCCATCACATAAAACAAAATAACTAGACTAGCACATCGTGGCAAACCCAAACACGTCGCATGTTAATATGAAGTGAGAAGTTTTAATCAAAACAGCAGTATTGTTCCTCCTGATAATATGAGCAAGAAAGATTGAGAAGTATTGCAGTAGAAACTGCTTGATGTACTTCATTGCGGCTAAAACCCTGAGACTTAAGGATTAATGTGCTATTATCAAATGGTGGTGATCAACCTACATTCATTAACAAAATAAACTTTGGAGTCAGGTTTTGAAAAGGGATATCTGTGGCACTTTGGTAAACTGATTATAAAAGTTTCTCTGGTTACAAAATTCTTTTGTTTTAAATATAAAAATATATACAAAATATTCAAACGTTTCTGCTAACACGCTAACTTTCTTCAGTGGAAGTGACAAGGAAATTGTTCAATTTTAAAAGGTAAGTAGCTGATGTCATAAAACTGAAGTATCACAGTTTCTGGGATACATTAAATGCTGTTTCAAAATTTGTTACAAATAAATAAAATAAAAAACCTAGAGCAGTTAAACTCGCCTGTTTCCAGTTGAATTCAAGAATGTTCCAATGGGGCACTTGTTTGGTGCTTTGCTTCCTCGAGGGCAGTATGTTCCTGTGGGGCATATATTGCCCGTATCACCATCTGTAGGGTCTGCCCTGGTGGCCTTTATTGTGCAATAATACCCTTCTTTACATTCAAACGTTGGTTTACTGAGCCCGTCAGAATCACAGAATGTGCCAGCATCGCAAGGAATGGGGAAAGCAGACTTGCTTGGGCAGTAATATCCTTTGGGACATTTGGCTGTCAACAAAAAGAAAATATAATAAATAAAGTTCTTCATGGAATACTCCATTCGTTCTAAGAACAAGCACCAAAACCAAAAACCATGATAAGGGATTTAGTTGAAAATGAACGAGAATGTAAGTCAAAGGACATCATGGAAGCACTTTATCTCAAACATACTTTATATAAATATATAATTATTAGCATTTACCAATCAAAACTACCATGAAATAAGTTTTGTGGATGTTGGTATGACTTCTTTTTCTTTTTTCAGTTTCACTTTTTTTACCGATGTTTCTTCCTGTAATTGAAACTGAAGATCGCAGTAAGGAAGTCTTGCTCTGTTTAAACGTGCCTCTCTTTTCCAGCAGCACAAATTACTGAGCTTCTGTGCTTATGAGATTTCACCAAAAATTTATAAACTGCACTCCCAAAATCTGAACAATTATGAATACACAACAATAAAATAGAGCAAAAATGGGTACCTATGAGCCACATCTCAAACTCTATACTAAACTTATCAAAAAGGGACAAAAAGAGTATGGCAAAAAACATGGTTAGAAGGTACCTCCACTTGGGGTGTCGGTGGTTGAGCCATTGACACAGTACCACCCTTCAGAGCAGTTTCCAGTTGGTTTGTCGAGACCATTACTCTGACAGTACATGCCACCCGTACACAGTACACAGGCCGACTTCTTCTGCTGTCCAGACAGTGCATTAAAAGTACCCGGTTCACACAGATGCTCCTTTTCATGCGTTGTGTTCACAAGACAGTAGCTACCAGGTGGACACGGGTTGCCAAGGTAACTGCTGGAGTTGGCATAGCAAAAGAAACCTTGTGGGCATGGCTTGCAGTATGTCTGGCCTTCCTCGTCTTGGTAGCTCCCAGCTGGGCACCCCTGTGGTCGGGTGGAGCGCGGAAGGCAGAAATGTCCTACTGGACATCTGCTGCCAATACCTACAATGTATCAATCATTTGATTCACAAAGTTAGCACCAGTGTACAACACGTTAAATGGTCTTTTCATTTGCTTGTTAAACTGTTTAAAGGGGCTGTGTCACGGTAGTTTTTGGTATTTTCATCAATATTGATGGCAAATGGTTTTCAAATTAGAAGAAAAATACCTCAAATACAACAAAGCATTAACAGATGTGGCAAAAGAACAAAAGTAATTGCAATAATTTGTGAGGGTCGACGTCAAAAACAAAATATTCTACATTTTGGCTAAATTTGATTTCTGTTCAGCCCAACAACAAGTCGAATTTGATGAATCGTAATCCACTTCCATCCGCGCCATCCTGCACTTAAATTCAATGTCGTTTCTTCTTTTCTATTTGTTGGAACAATTTAGTCAGATAGAGCTTCTCATTTGATGAAATTTGACCTTAATTTGCAAAAATGAGGTACTTCGAAATGTCGGCGTTTTACCGTGACACAGCCCCTTTAATAAGACTCACACAGAAGAGAAAGTTTTCAACATTAACAGTTCAGCCACTGTCACTGCCGACATTATTTTAGTCGCAATGCAGAAATATCCAATTTGGATTGATAACATCAAGGATGCTTCATACCTGTATGCACACCTAACAAGGCACTGCAGTTACCATACAGCAACGTCCCATTTGGATTGATTGGGTCAGGCCGATCAACTCCTGACTCGCAGTAGTATCCACCATAACATTCCGCCTTCGGTGCTGTTGCATGAAGCTCTGGGCAGTACATTCCCCCAGTACAATCCTCGCACTGTGATATCTTATTTAGTTTCTTCTTGTTGCTGAAGGTCCCTCGAGGGCAAGGTTTCCAGTCCAGACCAGTACTCTCAGGGCAGTAGTACCCGGCTGGGCACTGATGGTAACCAGACTTGGGGTCTCCTGCGGTAACATTCTCGGGGATGCAGTAATAGCCTTCTGGACAGGACTGGCATGTTGCTGCAGCAGTAGTGTTGGTAAACGTGCCTGCCACACAGTCTACTGGAACTTTGCTACCTGTTGGGATAAGATATTTTGTACTACAGTTTCCATTTCCTGATTTATTTTTCATAAATAACGTACCAACCGGCTGGCAGAGATTTTTCATGGCCTGTCGGGAAATGGGAGATGCCTACTTCCCAGGTACTCATAGCCGTAAACGTTTTCCTGACCTCAACTACAAACTATTAAAAAGTCCACCTGCCTCGATTAGCCCCTATGGTTGTTACAGATGGCCAGAACCTAACAACCTAAACCTATTTCCTTGATCCTTTTCTATATTATCTGTAAAATAATAAGTGCAAAATAAAGTTAATTGTTATTGTTGTTGTTGTACACGTACAGGTTTTAATTAATGAAGGTACGGCATGAAAACAATAATAAAGGCTACAGAAATTTTGCTTTATCGTGCTATATTTGTGTGACGGTTTTTGTTTCATCCCTTAATTGTTATAGAATAATATTGATCACAACAACTTTAAGCCACATTGGACAGGCATGATCCATCAGCTAGGCTTCATGAGTCACCAACATTTTGCCTACGAGATGATGTGAAACCGTTTTATGTAAAAGTGCATATTACAGTGAGCTATCACAATTTTTCAACTATCACAGAATTCACAGGCCATCAAATCTATTGTAACAGATACGAAAACCAGAAAGATGGGCATATCTTGTTTTGCAAATCAAGGTCATCACTCGTGTATGTTTGTCTACCTGTTGGACAGTGGAGTCCTATTGGACACGGCACTTGGTTATCAGCTGTGGATCCCAGTGGACAGTAATACCCAGCTCGGCAATCCCCCTGTGGCTTACTGAGGCCTTCATCAAGACAAAAGCTCCCTGGTGTACAATTCACACATTGCGCCTTGTCCCAGAGACCAGTCCCATTGTTGTATGTCCCACTTGGGCATCTCTTAGGCACCGCTGTGCCTGTTGGGCAGTATCGTCCTGAGGGACATATGTCTCGTCTTTCTGATTTGGAACCTATTTCACAGTAATACCCCTTCTCGCACAGTCCTGACTCTTTTGTCAAACCAGTTATCTTGCAGAAATACCCAGGAGCGCACAATGCACACTGGCTGCTATTGCTCAGGCCTGTTAAAATAAGAGAAACAGTGATTAACGGCAACTTCAGTCTAAGAAATTACTGAATGGGATACCATGCTTTATCTCAGTACTACCAAAAAAGAAAAACAATTTAAAAGAGAACTTAAAATTTTTTTTATTGATATACTCAAATTGGAGGATACGAATATTGATATATGCCCATAATAACTTCAAAAATAGAATCATTGAAATAGAAAGTACTGTCTTTCTCTCTTTGCAATACGCTCATATAATACTAATTATCATCACTAAAAAACCCTTTTTTCTTTTCTTTTCTTTCTTTCATTATAGAAAACTGTATACTAGATTTAAATTGATTTATTCAATTGTTAGATACCGTTAAAGTTTCATTTGCCTGCCTAGCTAGATTTTAATTAGTGCACACTAGCCGCAGGCCAGTCAAATTGTACATTAAATAAAATATGAAGTAAAAGTTGAAGTTAAAGTTGAAGCAATATCGAAGTTATTTTGGTATTTAGAAAATAAATAATTATGCAAGGTGCTACAGACAACTAACCAAATTGACATAATACAATCTGCATTCAGTTCATCTAAAACTGAGACTAAATAAGATTTAACCCCAAGAGCAAACTTAAAAAAAATCTACGCTTAATTTTAAATCCAAGTCCAAATTCAAATCTCGAGAATAATTATGCGCAATGGAAATTCGATTGGTGAGACTTTGAATTGATCCATTGCAATCAAACCTGTTTCTCAAACACATCATGTTGTTTTGCACCACACAAATTTGCAATACTATTTCTTGTTCTATTTGTTAACACTACAGTCTATCCCTCCCCTCTGGTTGTCACTGGTTGTCTCTCATTAGTAGAAGAACAAGAATGCGTCACCATAGACAAGAAAACCAATTAATACAGGGAACAGGGAAAGTTGTGTATAAATACATAATAGAGAGGCGTAATTGAATAAAACAATGGATGGAAATAATGGATGAAGATGCGTACGGTATTCTTAGATATGAACAAGGTCCAAGTGTTAGTAAAAAGAACTAAGGCAAGTTGTTTCATTGAGATATTGTTCTGGGTGAGAGGAAACATAACAACTTCAGATTATCGTAGTCATGAGACTGAAGTTATCACAATATATATATAGGTCTGTCTGACTGTGTGATGTGCAGTTTGGGTTTGTAAACGTCTCTTTGAGTTTGAGACCAGGTCGGATCTTAAAAACACAAGGTGAGTTTGGCATCAGCTTCACGTTGTTGTTCAAGGCTCTCCATTATAGTTTAGCATTTCTATGTCAAAACTTGTGATGTTATAATATTGACTAACCTGTCTGATTACTAAATGTTCCAGCTGGGCACGGTTCAGGTTCTGTTGTTCCTTCAGGGCAGTAGCGCCCAGGTGGGCACACGTTTGCATCAACACCCTGGTTTGGAGTTGCTGTCTTAGCTCCTAAACGTATGGAATTAAAAATTTGCAGAATATGTTAAGACAATCACTAATACCTTCAAGAAAACAAGGTACAAGTTAAATATTATTTAATAGAAGACTGAACATCTATGTCTCTTGATAAAATGGTGGCTCCAACAGCCTGTTTGCAGACCTGTAGCTGTGTCCTCTTATCTAAAATTCTTGCTATTTATGTTCCCCTCTTGAACATAAAGTAATAGATTCACCAACTCCAAGACTGGTTTACAAATGTATGAAACCTGCAAAGACATTGCGATCAAAGGGTTTTCATTGCATTGAGATACTTGTTTTTCAATATACTAACACAGCAAAAAAAAGTTCTGAAATTACAATCTTCCTCCAATACAGCTGGAACCTGAATAGACAATTCCGATCAAAAGGTTTTCGTCGCATTAATATATCTTCCTCCAATACAGCTGTGAAAATAGATTTGATATGAACATTTGAAGCCATATGAAATCATGCTCATTGAAATATTTAGAGTCTTAAACTTGTCTAAAAAGGAAACAGAACTCGTCCAACTTTTTTCATTTTTTCCATCATTACTTAATCCCTTTATTGTTAGGTCTATGTCGCATTTGAATCCTTTCATACTTACCTTTCCTACAGTAGTAGCCATCACTACAAAGTGTCTTGGGATATGTCAACCCTTTTTCACCACAGTAGTAACCTCCCAAGCAAGGGCTACACTCGCCCTGACTAGCCAGTCCCGATAAGTTGCTAAAGGTCCCATAATCACAAGGGTACTGCTCAGCATATGTCGTCCCATTGGGGCAGAAGTAGCCAGCAAGACACGGGTATGCTGTGTAGGATACAACTCCACCATATGTGGCGTTACAGTAGTATCGCTCAGGACATTGTTTACAGTGGTCCTTCGTGGTCGCGTCTTGGTATTCACCCGACTTACAATCCAATGGCTTGTCAATACCTTCAGGGCAGTAATGTCCAGCTGGGCACTCTTTACCAGCAGGTGTCCTGGAAGCGTCTCCACCAGGGCAGAAGTATCCAGCCGCACACTTACCAACGGGTATCTCAAGGCCACTGCCATTACAGTACCGGCCGGCTGTGCAGGGTTTACATGCGCTGGAGTTGACAGAGCGTTTGCTGTCAAGATATGTACCTGGCAAACAAGCAGTCGGAGTGTAGGATCCTTCGGGGCAGTAATAACCGACAGGGCATTCATCACCAGTGACTTTGTCAGTGGGCGTCGATGTTGAAGCACCAAGCTTGCAATAATAGCCAGCAGTGCAGTTATCAGTTGGTTTGTCCAGGCCGTTGGCATTACAGAATTTCCCAGCATCACATGGTATAGGCCTGTAGGCGCCCTGTGGACAATAGTATCCTGCCTGGCACTGTCCTCCGTGAGTTGTAGTTTGACTGGTTGTTGCGCTACCGTTACAGTACCACCCAGCGCTACAAAGAGCGGTAGGTTTGGAGAGACCTGATCCTTGACAGTACGAGCCCTTTGTACAAGCAACACAAGAGAGCTCTGAATGCTGACCGGTCAAGTTGTTGAACGTACCAGGCTGGCATGGATTCTCTAATGGAGTGGTTGTATTTCCCGGACAGTAATGGCCACTCGGACACTCGCTATTGAGGAAGGTCACTGAGTTTTCTAAGCAGTAGTAGCCATGGGGGCATGGATTGCACTTGCTTGCTCCAGTACCATTGTAGTATGTACCGGGTGGGCAGTTCTTAGGCCGGTCAGTCCCTCCTGGGCAGTAGCTTCCTGGCGGGCAGATGTCACCAATACCAGTGTACTGACCAAGGAAAGTTGGGTTTGGACATGTACCATTTGTTATGTTGTAAGCGTTGATGAATGGTTTGGACACAGGAACACCTAAAACCAGAAAGCAAATTTGAATAGGCCGCATAACTATCCAGCACTGCCAATCAATCAACAAAACGTTAGTAGAAAACACTGAGATATCTCAGGAGCAAAAATAGTATTAGTATAACATTTTCTTCCACATTTGCAGATCAAAAACTCACCAATATTCTTTAAAAGAACAAATGAACATATCGAAATGATGTAAACTGTAAACCAAGTTGGAGAACGGTTACATATTGGTAACTCAAACTTCATATTAAGTCTATGCAGTACTTATGATGATTGTTGTTTGAATAAGACAGAACAGTGTTTTAAATTTACCTGTTTCTAGACTTCTTGTTTTAAAGACTTCTTACGTGTCGATATTGGTGTTTGTCTTTTTTGAAAATTATGAAGTTGACATTATGACAGCATTCAATACTGGCCAAAGAAGTTGTCTCACTCAGGACCAAAACATATTTGAAAGTATTTTGGACACTGTAAACGCAATTCCTTTCAAAACTTACCTGCAGTACAATAATACCCAGGTGCACAAGAATCTGTCGGCGCTGTGAGGTTCCTACCATCACAATACTTTCCAGGATCACAGTCCTGGCACTGTTTTTCTTCGTACAAGCCAAGCCTGTCACTGTACGTCCCAGCAGGACACGGTTTCCAGTCCATGCCAACACTTCCTGGGCAGTAGAACCCTCTCGGACAAATATAGTAAGCTTTTGATTGATTCTTCCCAAGCTCCAGTGGAAGGCAGTAGTAACTCTTTGGACACGGTTGGCAGATACCAGCCTTTGAGACGTTCGTAAAATAGCCGGCAATACATGGCTTGGGTGTGGCGCTCCCTTGTGGACAGTGGAAACCAATGGGGCATTCCTTAGGATCTTGTATGATTGACCCTTCTGGACAATAGTAACCTGTTTTGCATGGACCAGTAAAATTGCCCAGGCCTTTGGTCCCACAGTAATAACCTGCAAGAAAATACAGATCATTTTAAAACATGATCATATCAGTGTTTCAGAAACAGCTGTTAAAAGCATCATTACCACTGTTACTATTATAAACTAAAAATATAGAATGTGAATATCAGAATAGTCAATCACTTTTTTCAGGATTCGTAAAAGGTACAGAATTCAGATTCTTATCACAAGAGATAAGAAAACACGTACATAGAAACTGTTATACCATTTCTGGAATGATTTCTTAAAAAATACCATTTTTTCAGTTATAGAAGTGAGCAAGTTGTGGCTACTAAAACTATGAGATCTTAATATAATTTACTAAGGTATTGAGAAAAAAACAAGTACGAATCTGATCACCAATAATTCAGGCACTTCGATATTAAACAAGTCTTACTATCCTTATGTGCCTGGCTTCAGTAAAGAATCCATCTTTCCCGAAATTTAGACTTGTTACAGCCCAGATCTCCTTCTCTTATAAAAGTGCTAAGCTCTGGAACTCTCTCCCTCCTCCATCAAAAATGCAAACCAATATATATCCTTAAATGTCAACTTTAGTCCCATCTTAGATCTGAAACCAATAAGACTTGATATGTTATATAATACTGTTTTTATCCAATGGTCTGGCTTCTCTCTTAAATTTGTATGAATTTATTTTTTATATTTCTACCAACTAATGCATAGTATTATAATTGTATTTTAGGGGAAATTTATAATTTATATAGACTCTTAAATGAATTATTGTATACTTTAATGAATTGCTGTAAGGGCCAGCCCATATTTTGTTACCGTAGTAGTAGTTGATGTAACCATTTAAAAATAATGATAATAATTTTTATCAATAATAAACGTCCAAAAAATGTCACCATTATACACATCTATATGGAGAAAACACATCAAAATATACATCAAATATCTAGAAATTCTTTGAGCAAAAGACAACTTACCTGCTGGGCACTTCATGCAGTTGGATGAATTTGACCTTAAAGAATTGGGTTGGTATGTTCCCTCGGGGCACAAATCTGGTATTACATTCTGACCAGGGCAATATGTGCCAGGTGGACAGGGGATTTCCTGATTACTTGACGATCGCGGTGGACAGTAGTACCCCGCAGCACAGGGTCCGACAGGTTTGTCCAGCCCAGGGATAGAACAGTGGAAACCAGCAGTACAGTTGATACACTCATCAACACTCTTGTAGCCTACAACAAATTAATACCAGTTATAACACCTGCAATAGGTCCTAATAGTGCTTCAAAGATAGTAATAAAATCTGATCATATCTTACCCCTTTTTACTGAGCTATATCGGTTACCAATCCAGCAGCGTATCGAAATTCCCTATTTTGACTATTACGTCACAGATTTATCAACGAAACAAATAAGGATTGCTGTTTCTAGCTGCAAAAGTTTTACGATTGCTAAATTTAGCCTTCAAATGGCAATTTTGATCGTTATGATCACATGACTTAATATGAGCTTGCCTTGGAAAAACCTTGTTCTGTGGCTTTTCAAGCGACAAAAAAGGTTTGTTTACATTCCGTTTTGCCCTACTTTAATCCCACAGTGCAATAGTTATACCCATTTTGAACTTGCAAAACTAATAAGCAGTTAGAATCTTAACACTTGAAACCAATCCTTATAGAAATAGGAAACATCACAGTGGTCATCTCTGTAGGGAGTTTCAAAAAATGTAAAGAAACTGCGACGTAATAGATAAATAGGCAATTCAAGATCTTACTATATATGTACAAAGTATTCAATGACATGGTGTCAAATTATCTCAAGGAACTATTAGAACTCTATGTACCACAATGAAGCCTAAGATCCGGTGAGAATTGTAACTGAAAGTACCGACAAACTCAAGAATTTGTCAACCTGTAGGTCACAGCTATGGAACGTGCTGCCTCTAGACCTTAAGAGAAGCAATTCAATTAAGTTTAACAGTTTAATTATTTAAGAAAATCTTAAAACTCCCTCATTCAAGAAAGCTTTTATTGAAAATATTATGTAGTTTATTTATTTATTTGTACAAATGTAATATTGAAACAATTACTACTGACATAATTGTAACTATAGTCACAACAAAAGACCAAAACTATTCCAACAGTACTTTCAGTTGACTTGATAGCTGAGCAAAAAGAGTGGCAGTGAATAACATTTTTTCCCTATATTTCCAATCAGCCTTAATTTTCGACTGAAGCTGTGTACAAGTTGCAAATTGTTTGATACAACTTACAAAACAGTTATGTTTGGCTAGGTAGTCTTACCCGTTGTGTTGCCAAATGTTCCTTTGGGACACTTGTCAGGTTCACCTGTTCCCTGAGGGCAATAATGCCCCACCGGACAGATATTAGCGTTTTCTGCTTGGTTTGGTGTTCCAGTTTTGGCATATCGTCTGCAATAGTACCCTGCTACACATGTTTCATTGGGTGTTATCATTCCTGGTAGAAAAATACAAACATCTCAATTAATCCTTCCATCAAACACCCATTCCTCTGTTGAAACTAAGAACTCGTTTTTTGTCCATGTGACTATACCTTAAAGCTGCAGATTTGTCTCTCTTGCAACCGCTTCCAGTTTCTTTCAATGAATGTTTGTTTTAGTGTTATTTTCTGCTCTTTTTGTTTTCTGTACTTCCAATCACTATAATAACAACAATCTTTTTTTTATTTTTCAAGTACCGATCTAGCTTGAAACAGAAACAGAAACAATACTTTATTAACATTTCACAGTTGTTTTCAAGTTACATAAGATTACTATAAACAGATTCATTTTTTTAACGTACATGGAAAAAGAAGATAAACAAAGCTAAATATAGTGGAGTGTTTAGAAATGTCTTATGTCTAAGGTAACCATAGGTTTTCTAGTTAGACACTAGTCATGTTATGTTGGAGATTTTTTTTGTAGACATATGGAAAAGAATGAATATAGATATATTTCTAATAGATACTTTTGGGGGGATTGAACGTATATTTATTATGGTGTATGAAACTGTTTCGTGAGTAGATATTTTTTGACTTTCTTAGAAAGTTGTAGCTGCTTGCGTTTTTAGCTCAATTGGTAATTGTTGCCATATATCAATTGCCATTGCTTTGGTAGTCTGCTTACCGATGCTAGTTCTGTAACGTGGCTTGTGAAAGTTAGCTTTAGAAGCGTATCTTATATTGTACTTGTGTACGTCACTAGCATATCTGAAATGTTGTTCAAGATACTAGGAAGTTGTTTTTTGTGCCATTTATGGGAGAAGTTGATAATTTATAATTTAAAAATATTCTCGACAGTGAGTAATTCTTGTAAATTAAGTAATGGACCAGCACTTTCTGTGGTTTCTCCATATAATGTTGCATTTCTCGATATAATGTTGCAAACCACACAATTTCAGTGTGGTTGAACCACACAATTTCAGTGTGGTTGTTTCAACCACACAATTGTTCTGGCCACCTAGTTAGTTAGGCTCAATGGTTATTCCAGGTAGCCAGCACTGTCTCAAGTTCTAACTGTCTTCAAATCTGTTAATATTGCACTCAAAAGTGAAATAAAGTACTTGTTGTTGTTGTTGTTGTTGTTGTTGTTGTTGTTGTTGTTGTTAGAACTTCTACACAATCTCAAACTGAAAACATTTTTATAAGCTAAGAGAAATAAAGAATGAAATAATCTTTCTTGAGCTCAAGAAACGGTCAATAGGGGGTGCTTGTTCATATTTGTAAAACTCATCAGACACAGAAATCTGCTAATCATTCATTCTTGCTGTATGGCAAAGTATGTTATTTTGAATTATCCATATTGTAAGTTGTGCATTGTAGAATATTTTCTTCTTCAGCCGTAAAGAACTGAAAAATTTAACAATTTGTTTTATTTTATTAAGCTAGAATCTCACCTCTGCGAGGACAGTACATGCCAGGTTTGCATGGTAAGCAGTCAGTCTCATTAGTGCGAGTAACCTTATCATTGTATGTACCATGGTCACATGGGAACTGCTGAGGCTCTATAGTGCCATTTGGACAGTAGTAGCCTTGAGGGCAGGGCCTGCTCTCATATTCAGAATTATTACCAGGGCAATAATAGCCTTGCATGCATGGCCAGCACAACGCCAGCTTTGGTAGAGGGCCGAATGTTCCTGGTGGGCATGGGCGAGGTGAAGACGAGCCAGTGGGACAATAGTTGCCAATGGGACATATTCCACCAAGACCTGTTTCTTGGCCATCATAATGCGGACAAGATGCATTTACTGGCAGAGCAGCTGTGACATTGTCTCCAACTGGGTCAGATCTATCAACTCCATATGCGCACCAGTGGCCGGCCTTACAAGGGCCAGATGTGTTCGTTGCATGTTCCACACCGCAATATCTCCCTGCATCGCACACTTTACATTGCTCAACCTTATACAGTCCTTTCTGGTCTCCATATGTCCCCTTGGGGCATGGTTTTAGATCTTTACCTGTTCCTGCCGGGCAGTAGTACCCTTTCTCACAGATGATGGGAATTCCTTGGATGACACAATAGTGGCCAGCGGGGCAAGGGTTACACTTCACAGCATGTGTCGTGTTCACTTGACTGTTGCTCTGGCAGGGGATTGGCTCAGGGACACCACCAGGGCAGTAATGGCCAATTGGGCAGAAATACTTAGTGGGGAATCTCTCACTCATTCCCGGTGGACAGTAGTACCTGGATGTTAATTGTAACAGTCATGGTTTAACTTTGAGGATATTAGGTAACAAGAAAAACCGTTGTACCGATAAGTTTCAAAACATTCTCTTGTAGAGGGGTTGGTTTCTAGTGAACAGGGCTCCAAAAGAAGTAAATTCAGTGACCATTACTTTTTCACAGGCACACCGATGGTCATCAGCCACTCCATCCTTCTACCTCCAACAAAACGTCTTAGATAAATCACACAAAAGCATTTGCTATTGCTCCCATAATTCAAGATAACTGAACCACTAAGGCCTATTGTTCACACAGCTCCTTCAAAAGATACATGCCCTGACAGTAAACTCATCTGACCAGTAACTTACCTTTCACCACAAGGGCCGGTTGGCTGGGACAGTCCTGTTCCCTGACAGTAAAACCCAGCAGTGCAGTTGAAGCAGTCATCGATGGACTTTCCCTTGGTGATATTCCTGAATTTTCCCTTAGGACAAAGAGCATACTCGAAACTTCCCTTGATACAGTATGCTCCAGTTGGACAAGGAATCCAGTCAGCTTTTGAGGCGCCACTTGGGCAGTAGTAGCCTTCTCGACATGGACCTGATGGTGCAGTCATGTTGTAGTCTTCACAGAACATCCCAGCAGTACAATTTTCACATTGTTCTAATGAAGAAAGCTTTGTTTTGTTGCTGAAAGTTCCTGGCTGACACTTGCGTGGTTCATCTGTCCCTAGAGGACAGTAGGATCCTTGTGGACAGGGGCCAGCATCGGAGTAATTAAAAGTGCCAGGGGGACACAGGGTGGTGTTTTCAAAAACATATTCAGGAGTTGAAACACTTGCACCTGCTCGGCAATAATAACCTAACATTGGCAAAGAGAGCAATAATTAGTCTACAATTATTTTTTTCTAACAACAATTGATTTTTTTTTCTCTCATTGCTATTTTGTACACTATCTTGCAATATGTCCCAATGTGATGTTAAGTCTGTCTCAATACAAATAATATTTTAAAATATCAAGCAAACATAACTTTTGAACTAAATATATTGACAAAACCCATTAAAATGATCTTTTGTTTTGTTTGTTCTGAACAGGAAAAGAGTTAGAAAGATAGTGATTCATTTCTAAAAAATGTCAAAAAAGCTCATGATTGATGCAGAAAGTTTTATGATAACTACTTACATTGACTTTAAAACTGAACAAACGTTACAAATGAATATACCTCAATAGCCTATTCCGAATTAGCTTCAAGTCCCTCAAACATTAACTTGAAGTCGAGGTTTGGTGCAACAAAATACAGTAAATCTATGAAAACTGAGCACCAAGCCTCAGCTTCAGTTATTGTTTGCAGTAACCGAAGCATAATTCAGAAATGGGCATGTTGTTCAAATCGGCTATTTCAAAAAGGGACTCTCACTTTGTATCCCATCATTCACGAATGCTCTCAAGTGGATAGCAGTGTGGATAATCCAACTTTGAGTAGCCAATCAGTGGTTTGGCATATACTAATATTGATAGGGTATGAACAACGTACCTGGGGCACATTTCTTTACAGAAGCAGTCTGACCAAGTTCATCACAGTAGTACCCTCCATCACATGGACTGCACTGTGTCTTGGTTCTCAACCCCCTAGCATTACTGTATGTCCCCACGGGACATGGGTATTCATAAGCATGTGTAGTGCGCTTGGGGCAGTAATGCCCTGGAGGACAGGTGCTATTCTGGTATAGCACAACAGGAGCCATGCGATTATCACAGAAATAACCAGCAGGGCAGTCCTATCGAAAACACAAGATAAAAAATTAAATCTTTGTCACATTTGAGGTTGATGAATTACACTTCTTTGTTGCTCAACAAGCTAGCTTGTAGTAATAGCATACAGGCAGGTAACATACAGTGCAAGCACCAGGATTCGTAAGAGTAAATTCAGACAACACCTATTTAATAACTATTATAGCTTTTTATTTTTACTTTTTCTATTGACGGAAAACAACATGGTTATGATCTATTTAGAATTTGATTTTTTTTTATTTTTGCAACTAAAATGAAAATCCATACTGAAGAGTGTTCAGTATAGTAAAATACTTGTATTGTGGTTGTTACAGAAACCTTCAAGCACAAGTTCTGAAAGTCAAAGCACACCTTTTTGAGTTGTAGTCCTATTTTGCCATCACCAAGTAAAACTTTTGTGTAAGGATCATTTATTGTGTGATAACACTTAACAAGAAAAACCTGTTGTTTTAAAAATCTGATTACCATTGCTTGCTTTCCTCCCAGCCCCACTAGTACTCAATGTTTGCTTAATTAAATCCCATCGAAATGGAAACCCTCTATCAAACAGAGAACTGTGCTTGGCCTCAGTTGAACTCCAGTCAGACAATATAATGTAATAAGCCTCTCTGTAATATGGACACCTCGCTGAAATAGGCAGTTCAGGGTTCGTACACCTTTCGGAGATCCAGGACTTTCCAGGAGTATTTTTGAGATTTTTCCAGGAGTATTTTGAAATCACACCACGTAGAAATATAATACCTCTGCTTGGCCACAGTCATCCGAAAAATTACAAATGATTCTAATAAAACATCCAAAACATAAAATGGGAAACCACTGATCAATTTTAAAAGTTCCGAAAGTTTTTTTCAATTCTCCAGAAGTTTTCCAGGAGTCAGTCCAAATTTTAGAATTGTTCCACTAGTTGCCAGGCGTACAAGCCCTTACACTTACTGGTTGACCAGTCTGTGAATGAAGGTTTGTTGTATGATCGTAATACCTACCTTACAGCCAGATTGCCCTATCTCATCTTGGTAGTACCCAGCACTACATCGCAGAGGAGCAGTGGAACCCCTAGGGCAATAGTGTCCCAAAGTACAATTGTAGATACTTGGATTTGGAACAAACTGCCCCTCTGGACAGTAGAAACCTGCGCTACACTTGTCTGTTGGTTTTATGTTACCCCAGCCGCTGCAATACCAGCCCCTGGTACAAGGCAAACAGTTAGACAGTGCCTCATTTTGGGTTGTATTGCTGTAGGTCCCTGGAGGACACAAGGTATAACTCTGACTGCCTTGTGGGCAGTATGCGCCCATTGGACACACGTTGCCAGTGATCGCGTCCGCAGGCTTGGACGACCTAGCACCCCCACTGCAGTAGTAGCCGGCAGAGCAGTTCCCCGAGGGTGAAGCCAGTTTAAAAGCTCCACAATACTTTCCAGGGGGGCAAGTCTGAGGTTCTGGGCTGCCACGTGGACAAAAGGTGCCATTCTTACACATCCCACCGCCAGTACCAGGTGAATTGGGCGTAGCTGTGACTGATGTATTGCTGCAGTAAAACCCTGGATCACAAAGTCCTGTTTCCTTAGCAAGACCTGAAACAAATTTTGAGTAACATAATTAGATTACTGTAAGTTGGCATCAAACTTCACATTTCATATAATATTGAAATTTCACTCTAGTCATTCAGTTATGAATAGAACAACTTGCTCCAATATCAACTGTAGTTTAATGTCTCTGTCAATCACAGATGTATGGAAAAACCGTGAAACTGTCCATCAAAATGATCAAATGGGTTCCATACACCAGTTTATGGATATAGCAGATATCGACAAAAATGGACCACAATTGACGTTAGTATTTACCTTCACCATCTTGTTATCAACTGATAATCGATGTTGCCTAGTAATTCTCTTAAAACAAAAATATATGCATCAACGTTTCAATGTCAACTAGACATCATCATCAAGATTTATGAAAGGCTAAAATTGTATGGTATTATGTATCATATAATTTGAACATACTGTAAATGGATAATTAAAATTCTCAAGAAGAACAAAACGACATGAAACAAAAAAATAGAATCTAAAAAAACCTTAGAGTACATGAAATGAATCCTTTTGCATGACTGTTTAATTCGGAGCAAAGGTCTGTGATGAAAAGTATCTCATGAATGAGACAATTCCATTAGGTCTTGCACTTTTTAGAACCTTGAAATTGTTTGCCAAATTTATGGTGTCAGCGCTATGTAATGCCTAGTAATTATCACTCATTAAAATGATTGCCTTGGCTGATTTTAGATGATCATCCAATTTTCATGGCTTGAATGTGCCAGGTTCTATTTTTCAATACAACTCTTGTAACACTATGAAACTGAATCCCATGAAAAACCCATGAAAATGCTGTGAAATTAACATGAATCAGTTTTGATGGCCATGAAACTTGTGTTCTGGAAATTCATGGGTTTTTTCAGCACCATGAAAAAACCATTGAATGAGCTGGAAAAAGGTTTGTGTTTTAATGAACCACAAATATGCCATGAATTAATATAATGTTGACCCATGAAAATCATGTAAATTTTAAGTCAAACTCTTGGGCATATGAGTGGCCATGAATAGTCGTTTCATGGCCCATGAATTTGTTTGTGTGACCTAATTCATGGCCCATGAACTTTATTTCCATGAATGCCATATATTTTGAATCTCGAAACTGTTTACTAAATACCGGTTTATGAGGATTGTTTACCGGAAGCAGTCCATAACAGAATCAAACCATATAAAATCGTACAATACCTGGTCTGTCACAGTAGTATCCTGGGGTACAAGATTGACAGGCACTAATGTCAGCTCTTCCGGTTAAGTTGTTAAAATATCCTGCCTTGCAATCGTTTGCAAATTCTGTGATGGTGTTCTTTGGGCAGTAATACCCTGCAGGACACACAGCCGGTGACGTTGTGTTACCAGAGCAGTAGAAGCCCTCTGGACAGTCTTTGCAAACTGCTTGGCCAGATTCGTTGTTGTACGTGCCTGAAACACACGGCTGCGGCCATTTTGATCCCTGAGGACACTTGAATCCTGCAGGACAAATCCCACCATGTGCAGGATTTGTTGGTGATGCGACAGGTGAACCTGCAAGGCAATAATAGCCTGGGCTACACGGACCACTTACGGTTGACTGGTTTCCTGCAGCACAGTAGGATCCAGATGCACACAAGGGACAGTCACTTGGCTGCTGTATTTTAGAAAGGCCACCAGGAGCATACCGGCCTGGGGCGCAAGGCATGAAGTCTTCTGAGCCTGTTACACAGTGATAGCCTCCCTCTGGACATGGACCGTAGTTCGGTGGTGATGACGAGGTGTCCAGTGAAGGTTTTGGGGAGAAAGCTTTGGTCTTACAGTAATAGCCTGCATCGCACTTAGCAGTCACATTCACATTTGCTTCTCCTTGGCAGTAGTATCCAGCAAGACAATCTGTACATTCTGATATCAGTGTAAGACCAGTCCTAGCTCCATATGTACCTTTCGGACATGGCTGCTTCTGCCCTTTGTCAGTTGCATCGTCACCACGATGACAATAGTAACCGCGGGGGCACACAGCTGGGTTGACTGTCTTATACACACACTCATGCCCTTTGGGGCACACTCGACAGTCAGTTAAACCAGTGATATCTGCATAATAACCTGGTAAATTTAATAATAGCAATTACAATATTAAAACTCTATAGATTTGTCTAATTGTGACAGTGCCAGGTTTGAAATGCTTCTGCCGGCCAGGCCGATAATATGTTTTGCTGATGAAAGATACACGATAAATCTAACAACATCTAGCTTCTTACCTTGTTTACAAGGTGCTGGCTGCTGGCCAGCTTTACAGTCCTGACCTTTGGGACACTGCCCTCCTGTTGAATCATTGTTAGGCCTTGGTATGGAAGCACCTCGAAGACAGTAGTATCCATTGTCACAATCACCTGTTGGTGATAGCAACCCTGTTCCGTTGCAGTACTTTCCTAGGTCACACTTGGTACAATCAATTTCGGCTTGTTTACCTTCATAAGGCCTTCAAGGATGAAAAAGGAGACAAGAATGTTAGCGCTATGTGTCTGTGTATGTTACATTAAACAAATTAAAGCAAACTAAGTTGAAACGTAACGTTTTTCTGAAGCCTCGATAGTGCACCAGTGCCTAGAGCATCCATATAACGTTTGCAGTTCATGAGATTGAGCTCATTAACACCACTGTATAAAAAGTGTCTTCTTCATCTCCCTTTTACATCCACGTAAAGAAATTATACAAATACATATTATTTTGTAGAGGGCATCTGTAGAGAAAATTGTTTTATAGCATTTGCGATAGTTCTGATTTGGGGGCTTAAGTGAAGATTGCTTCATTTTTTAACATTTTTTAAACTATGAGGAAGAATACCAGCAAATTGCCCTACTCTAGATGTGCACCAATCGCAACAGGGCTCTGTTACTCCTTCTTTACATAAATATGACAGGTTTAACAGATTTGATCTTCCCCAGTCTTATGGCCCGATCTTTTAGGAGATTGTTGGTCTTCTCTTGGTTTATTTGCAATAAAAACTACAAAGTATTTAAACTTAGAATACAATGTTAACTGTATTTTAAAATGATAAGCTAATCTCTAAAGTTCAAGTGTGTATATTGTTGGCATAATTATATCAACTGTGATAGATTTGACCAAATTTTATAACTGATACTTACAAACAAGATTGAGTCAGTTCTACAACTTGTTAACAAACCACAAAACATAAACATCTTACAATAACATCAAACTTTAAAGGGTTCTCCGTTAATTAAAGGCAATGGTTGGATAGATTGATAGATAAATAAATAAATACAAATACATGCATACAATGGCAAAATCTATCAGCCAAACCCAGAATTAGACCTAAATTTAGATAATTTATTTAGATTTCTGAACCTCTAATTAGTAGTAAGTATTTCAAGAAGTGTTGTTCAAACACAGACTGCTTAACTAGGGGTCATCCATTTTCTTCATAATTTTCACGAGCACACAAAGTGTGGACTTTTTTCGGAACCCCTCCCTCTCCACAAAACATACAAACTAAAATAGCAAAAAATGATGTCACTGCTCAGTTGCAAGTGTTTTTTTTAAAAAAAAATTAACATGGGTGTAAATGTCACCACGTCCACAGTTCCTGCACACTGCATTTCTTAGCCACAATTCACATCATTTTTTCTCTTCCCACATTGGCAAACATAAAACATCTTCACAAACACTTGGTAAGCATTTTCCGGGAGTTAGTGCACAATATTTCTCATTGAAGCATAATTTTAAAACTCATACTACTGAAATAGTATTATCATCATTTTCTATTATTATGAAAAGCGTACATGCCCCTTAATTAACCCCCAGTCCCCCAAACTATGCTTCAATTTGTACACTTGTGAAAATGATGCAAAATATGGATGACCCCTTATCCAGTTAACCAATTCACGATCTGGCATGTTAGTCAGTCTTTGGGAAACAGAATCCAACAGTGGATTAAATTTCAATCCTGCGTTAGCACTAAGCTAATGCTGGTGTTGTGGACTGTCACCTCCTCTCCTACAGAGGGCCTGCTGCAATTGGGGAAACCTGTAGCAGTGTCCCTCTCCCTTCAGGGAAAAAGCTAAATAAACTAAACTAAGTGGCTTTTAAGTAGCCAGGTCCTGATCAACACTAAGTGAGTTGAAGTACATACATGTATGAGCCTGCTGGGCATGGTACTTCATGGGTTGTCCCTGCTGGGCAGTAGTGCCCTGCACGGCACACTCGACCCCATTCTAAGACTCCTTTCTCATAGGTTGGTGTCGGTCTCGTTCCACCTCCAAAACATATGTAACCAGCATCGCAGTCACCTGCAAGTAAACTGAACAATGAGCAACCATTCTTCATTTCAGGTGGCAGAAAATCATTAATGAAAAACAACAGTGCTCCATGTACACTGTGATACACAGAGTCAAAATGATTTAACTAAGAGCAATCAATAAAAAAACACGAGGTTTTCTTTCAATATAACTTGATGTTAGCACACAGAACTTGGGAGAACTCGAGGGTAGTGCAGAACCTACAACATGTAGCACAGCGGTTGTACAATAACTCTACTTTTAAATGTATTCGTCCAGTGTCAGACTGTTTACGCCATCTATTATTTCAAGGATGGAAACCCATTATATATTTCTATTAACAAAGATGGTAAAATGTATGTGTTAATGTCGATATATTGTGTGAGTGTTTAACACACTCTCACGCTGAATGGATATCTATCCAATCAGAGCAAGTAATAATGATAAATAATAATATGAATTTTATTAATCAATAAATCTAAAATAATTTTCTGAGTAAACAAGTTAAGAATCTAATAAAAGACTATTAAATCAAATATAATGATCAACTACAATATAACCTAATCAGATATGCCTTTAAGATATGTCTTGAAAGTTGTCTTTAAAAAGTCTCAATGTTTCCTCCAAATATAAGTGAGTAGAAAAACAAATGCACAAAATACAAAAATTTTCAATAAATGGCTTTTACCACAAAATACTAAAGATTTATCTAATACTGTTCATTTTGTCATGCAAAGAATATAGAGATGAACAATGGAGTGATTCGTCTTAAACTTTCATATTACCCTATGCTCTTTTAAAAGTGAGTGACGTTTTAAGAACTTTAATAATAAGGAACATCAATGGTCCAAAATTGCATTTTCAAAGCAAATATGTACATCAAAAGGTGTCCAGATGTGTGGACGTTTTAAGGACTTTTGCATATTTTGAAATTTAAGGATCTTTGAGGTTTTGATGAACTGCACAAACCTTGGTCTGAAGTGTTGAAGACATACCTGTTGGCACTGCCTGGGCTGTTGGGTTACAATATTTGCCTGGTGGACAGGTTATACAGCTGGAATTACCCTCCTGCAAAGTGTAGTTGTTATATTTCCCTTCTGGACATGCCAGTTGTTTTTCACTACCAGGTGGGCAGTAAAAGCCTTTGGGACAATCCACTGGTGCCGTCATATTCTTTGTCGGGCAGTAATGTCCAGCAGGGCATGGGGTGCAGTTGCTCTGTTTTTCATGAGGTTGATAAGTGCCAGGTAGGCACGGCTGAGGTGCCGATGATCCTTGAGTGCTGAAGTAACCAGGGGGGGTTAATTTTTCAGTTTTACTCTTGGATCCCTGTGGACAATAATAGCCAGCATCACAGGGACCCTCTGGTTTTGTTAGCCTTTCTCTAGAACAGTAGTACCCTGCATCGCAGATCTGACAGTCCTGGTTGTTTGTTGCACCTTGACTCTTACTGTATTTGCCAGGGGGGCAAGACTCGAACTTGTAAGAACCTGTCTCACAGAATGTACCTTGAGGGCATTTCTCCCCAGTTGTGCCATCTGTGGGACTACTAGTGTATGCACCTTTGTAACAAACATAACCTGCATCGCACTGAGCACGAGGGATCGGCAAGCCTTGGGCATCACAGTACCTTGAAAGTAAAGTGTTACAAATGTATTTTAGTCATTTCAGCTAGACTAATATTTCAAAATACAGAATCGCCTATCAATAACAAGACAATGATAACAAGATTTGCAAAATTGATCAAGAGCAGCAAATGTGAATTGCTAGAGGTGATTTCAAAATGATTCATTTATGACGGCCCTTAACTGTGGAACATATGACCAAAATTATCACTAGACTTCCCTAGAACAACACTAATTAGTCACATCATTTAGATGATGCTAAGAGATGTTGCCATATATTGACAGCTCAGCATCTGATGAAACAAGTAAGTCTGGGGCATATGTTTGACCTGCTCCATAAGATTGTTCCTTCCTGTTTTTGTTTCTTCCCCACCCATCTCCCTCCCT
>JAOEHT020003197.1:0-15178 GCA_025448195.2 Parazoanthus atlanticus | reverse complement strand
GTTTCCCGAAGTGCGCCCCACCCCCCCCCCCCAAAAAAATGATTGTGAGGAGTTGTCCCCCGAGTTCTGCAGTGTACTGCTATTTTAAAAAGTTTGTCGAAGTACATTAATGTATCTATTATAGCCTGAATAGAACCTTCCATTAAGACACTAATTAGGAAGGGTTAGGGAATAAACACTTTTGTACAACCATGTAACAAGTGCATTCCCAAATAAAACTTGGCCTGTCTTGTAATCACCGAAGATATTGCGGGCTCTCCAAAATGTAAGCAGCTGGGTTGAAACTGAGCCTAAAACTTCGATAAATCAAACAGTTACTGTCATTTTATTCAGATTTTACGTTGCTCGGTAGCTTCCGGGGGAGTACTCAACCATATTTTTTGTTGGGGTATGCCGCCAAAGCCTTTAAACCCTGATCCAGAAAACTAATTTTCTATATCCTATTTCAAACCAAACCGAAGAAATTGATATCCTAGTTAAGACAAACCTCAGAGCAATTTAAAAGACATTCTTCGCGAAAAACAAACCCTTTTCCAGACTAAAAAGGAAAAATATATACTGTATTCAGGACCAAATCGATCCAACAACCACACCCCGGCTCAAGGGCGGCACATATCCATACATAAAATGAATTATGGGCAGTCGTCTCCATTGCCTGCCCCGGGAGCAGCTTGCATTAATCTGACATATTTAATAATTCACCATAAGGCTTTTTGGTGTTGCTTCATTGCACCGGTACAACCTGTATACATGTACATCAACAACAAAGTCACAGTTGTAAGCCCCCGTCACGATATGCTGCTGTATTGTTGTCACAGTAGAATCTAAACGTGTCATGTCAGTAGAGTCTGACAAAACCTGTTCTTAACATTAGGTCCTTTTAAAACTGTCAAATCAGCAAACTTCGATCACTATGGCAAAGTTTTTAAAAATGAAAATGAAAACTAACCTTTTTCCTTGCAGACGATACCGTGAAACACTGAAAGAAAAAGAAGAAGGCAGTTTACTTACCGCCAAGCGAGCGCATGCGTAAAACTAATCTTCTCAACTTGCACAGGTGCATATACATCGTGTTTCCTTCGAAGCAAAAGGGAGTAAAAGTTCACTCTTATAGAGTTGTTTGCACTTAAATAACCAGTTCGTTTTAGTCTTTTTATAAAAAAGCTGCTGTATCGTCGTGGGATAACGCTTTCCTCACTATTTCCGAAATTGTTAGATCAATGAATTTAGTTCACCATCCGTTATTAAAGGTGACAGTGCTGCTTTCCCTCATATTTCTTCGCTCAATGCTTTATGCAGCTATTTCAGAAAAGGTTGACCTGTGAAAATTGCAAAGCATGAAACATAGTCTTGACCTAATTTTTCAAAATTACTTAATTTCGTGCTTTGCTGGTCGTTTTCTTCGTGTTCAGGCCAATGGATAGTACGCAGCATAAAATATAGGGCTCCTATAAATCCTTTCCTTCTTGGTATTTCCCTCTAAAGATATCATAGTTTTTTCAGTGAAACAGCTATATCTATAAGATTGTAATACACGGTACTAAAATATATGTTCCTATTAAACAAACAGTTATTACACACTAACGAACTCATCCTTTTGTCACACGAATATTAAAAAACCCACGACTCTACCAGTATTCAATCGACAATTTTAAAACTGTGTTAACATTCCTAAAACGTTACTTCAGCACTTAACAATAGGACACTTTTTTACTTCTCAATATACGACTGTGCCAACTGTGATGGCCTTTAAAGGGGCTGCCTTACGGCTGAATCACGGGAGTTTCTCTTTTTTCAGAAGTTCGACTTTTATGGTAATAAAAGACATCTAAACCCACCAAAAGACCCTTGATCGATCATTTCTGTCATGATTCGATGCATTAAAAAACCCAATTGATTACTTTGTGTTCTGGCCCGGAACATACTGACAGCACGATCCAAAACAGGACAAATAACGGTACAATCCGTCGCCCTCTAAGACAGACCATCCGTACCACTTGCCTGTCGAAAAACTTAGACTGACATCTGAACTGTGCCTGTTTATAGATATTCTAGCGTGAAAAAGCCTTTTTAAATGATACTGGTACGTTTCCTATATGAGAACCAGATAGTCATTTCCCTAAGGCTCGTTATACTTTATGAAAAACCTTTTACGGAACCATGCAGATCTCAGAACTCGGTTGCATCCCGTTTGCATGGAATGACTCTTCAACTGGGAGCCCGGTATTTGTTTTCTCACCCACTCAATTCAGTACCTTTCGTAACAGCGGTGATTAAAATCAAATCAAAACAAACTAAAACCCAAACTGTCACATATAGGGATATCGCAGTTTTGAAGCCAGGATCAAAAGCCAGGATCAAAAGAACAGGAGGTTTCAGTTGGATGAGAGTAAAGTAGTGGAAGTTGGACGAGACGTTTTTTGTTGGGCAAGAATGAGAATACAAGAGAGTTAATCCAACACGCTCGTGCAAAAATGAACATGTTTCCAATTCATGGGAATGTCAATTGAACAAAAATGAAAACTGGAATTCTTTTCTGTTTTCATACAATTTCGAGCATACAATACTTCTTATGCGTACCTTCGATTCCTTACACAAGCCACAATTATGCTGACGATTCCTGCCAGTCCAATGAACGCGGCAAGGAACATCATGGCTCCCACTACAGCACTGAACTCCCCTTTACCCCACGTGCTGGACCCCCGTCTTGGAATGACGATGCTCCACTTGCCATACACATCGTCTGCAATGTCGCGTCTGTTCTGGAGAATTCTGTTAATATATCAGGTAGTTTATCAATTACTTGTGATCAAGAAACAAGTGATTGAGACAATAAAATAAATTTTAAAACTAAACAACTACAAATATTATGAAATTATAATTAATCCGCTTTTTGATTACCCCATCATAATATATTATACAGACGAATTGGCACATTACAACAAGTAGTTGTGATGGTAGCGGTTAAAATCGTCTTGGGTGATAAACAACGATGGAGAAGACTACAATACGATATATACAAAACAAATGAGTACGTCAGGAGTTAGGAGTTTTACCAACTGCTACAATAACACGACTGAATTTTATGCTAGAAAATTACTTGTTCTAAATTAGTTTCACAAAATAGACTTGTAAGCTTGTTTTTCTTTGGGGGAGAAGAAAGGCTGATTGGCCAAAGATCACCAGTACATGAAACTGCAACAGTTAAAATTCAGTTGGTTTGAAATTGGAAAGTTTGGGGACAAATTCCCACGCTAAACACCTATTGCTAATAAAGGTGTCAGGACGTGTTTCAGCTTATCGTAGTATGATTCCAATTTCAAGTAAATAAACTCGATGTTTGAGAAAATTTGCCGAGAATTTAGATAACGAGGAAGTGCAAACATTCTGTCAGCAACGAAGAAGGGGGATTCATGAAGATAAATCATGGGCGTAGTTGCGTCTTAGCATTTCACTTCACAATTCAAATATCATGTAACGGGAAACTGTCTGTGACTAAAGTGACAAAAACTACAGGGAAAAAATTTCATTGGTTCACTCGTGTACCTTATGACTTCTTCAGAACTCATCAAGCTAAACGAGGTGGTGTTGACCGCGTGGAATGTGATGGTTGATCTGTGGTTAAAGGCAAGTATTAGTGTCAGCAATTGATTCTGGAGATCTGGTGTATTTGTTTTTACATTTAGGAAATTGAGCTCCACGTTGACGATTCCCGGTAAACTGAGCAAGAAAAAGACACTATACCAAAAATCCGTCTTATCTTCCTTCCTTCGACGGTTTGCTTGCAAAACCGTGGGAAATGAATTAAGGAATATAAGAAATGACAATGAAATCAACTATCAGAGACGTAGACTATAGTCCTCCCGACATATCTAAATGCAAGGAGAAACTGAATCTTTCGTCGGTCGCAAAAAACAATTTTGCGGCACTCGATTTTACATTCTGGGCAAGAAATCCTATTTCTTGACCTTGGTTTCATATTTTATTTAAAAAACTGAAGGTAGTTGAAGCCTATCCGTCCTTCGCAATCGGATGAACGATTTACTCACAATGTTGAAGAAGTTGACTGCACACTTTTGATGAAAATTTCTGCTCCTGTAAGGTTCTTCAAAACCCTAGATTGACAAAAAACGATTTGCATTAGGGAGTTAGGGAGGATCAACACGTGTTACTCAACACATAATAGCGACCGGCCCTTTAGCAGCCGAGACGGCAACTAACGGCTTGGACGACAGCTGCTGAAAATATACTTTCTTGTGTTCTCTTTTGTTTGCGTATCATCCAGGCGTTTTTATTATTTAATTGCGTTAAACAGTGCGAATGGCACGAACTGCAGCCTACGTGCAGTTATGAAGCAGAACTAATAACAGGGCAATTTGTTCGCGACGTTACGTAATACGTACATACATTTCAGGTGCTCCCCTGCGGGCTTTTCAGCAGCCTGTTCACAGCAAGTATATGGTTCAGTGGTTGAAGGTCTTAGCCAGACCACTATAAGTGGTTCACAATGATTTCTGTCTGAGACATTAAGTTACACCCTCAGTTAACAGACCACAACACCGGGATTACCCTACTCTTTCGAGGAGTGCGTGGGATCACCTTCGTCGAGAGACTAGACCAACGGCTTAACGTCCCTGTCCACGGGCAGCAGTTCACGTTCTCTACAAAACCCAAAAGTTTTGCTTTTCACATTGCTTTTTTTTCAAACTAGGTGCATTCCCACGTGTAATTATTGTCTTGTGCTTTCCTCGTCGCCGTCGCCGTACTCATTGCTATAGGTGCCTAATGGCAATACGACGAAACCTCGTTCCAAGAGCTTTCTTTTCTCTTAGTAAAAGGCTTCGGAAAAAGGTTTCGTACGGCGTTCAAATATCAGTTTCCAAGCAAGAACTTATGCACTTGATATTGGTAATAGGCGGGGGGATCCGAACTTATTTCATTAAGTTTCCATTTTGAACTGTGGAAAGAGGGTTCTTACCACAGGAAATAATTGATATTCGATTCCTGATAAACGAAGACAACACAATAAAAATGTTGGAAGAATAATTTGAAATTGAAGTGTCAACAAAAGTCACTGTTACTTTTCGAGAAACGACTACGCATTTTGACCAAAATGAGAAACATTTAAATATTCTTACGCCTGTAGTTCGTCTTTCTTCTCCTGAACATATTGTGAAGGTAAATGCAATGTAATGAGGACCTCCTCATCGTTCGTCAAGTACAAAATCTGAAACAGCAAATTCAAATGATTACAGTAGAACAAAATATACCACTGGTCATATTTTGGTTATTGGTTTAACACTATTCAGCACGTTGAGAAAAGCCTAGTAAAAATATTTTCACAAATTAATCCACTGGGATATACAAAGCAAGTGTCAATCTACATGATCTTCATAAAAAACGGCAACTCTGACAGACTGATGCTAGGATGCAACCAAAGGCAAGTGAACTGAAGAGAAACTAAGAAGAGCCGGAAACCAAACTGCCCCGAATGGGAAGCCAACCCACAACGATCTCATCACAATTACTTGATTGCTTCGTCTTATAACACGCGAGAAACTCAAGTAAGATCAAAGTTAACATAAACCAAATCCTCACTGAAGAAGATTGCCTGATGGCTTGGCAATAAACAAAAAGGCATAATTCAGCTACCACTTACATAAACAGACGCATACGACGGAGCTTGGTTAAACGGAACATTGCCACCGTTATCTCTGGCGGTTACGTTCACCACATACTTGTCAGATATCGGACCATTCTGTTGAGAAGACCACGTTACCTGACCTGAGAGTGGCTCAACAGTAAAAACAGCTGGTTGGGTCTGGTTAACAACAAGATAGTGGATAACACTGCCATAACCAGAGTCTTTGTCGACAGCCTGCATATAATAAGAAAGAACTGTTACGGTAGGTGAGTCACTTCATTATCTAGTATTAGGTATTTTTAGACTGAAATATGTCAGAAACAATGTTGATTTAACATTTAAAGATTTTCCCTCTAGGTTGTTTTGATAAAGTAAAATAATAATAATAATAATAATTATTATTATTATTATTATAAAACGAAAGTAAATTTTATTTGACGACTATAGCAGTACCTTGTAAACCTTGAGCGAAACTGATGTTCTTGAAACTAGAGATAGCAGCATCTCTTATAGACCTGAAACATCTATATGTCAACATCACGAGCACGTGATTAGATCACCCAACCTATGTAAACCAGGCTTAGGAAACAATCACTTGCGTGAACACCGGACTGAAAATTAGTCATGAACTGTCAATGTTTACCTGCTTGATCCTGATGATGATTATGTTGAGAGCAGTGTTTCAACTAACATTTTCATTTTCATTACTTAAATATTGAATTAAAAATTTCTACAAGATTGCATTCCACTTACCTTTAATGTAACGACAGTGGCGTTTGGTGTACGGTCATAGAACCCTGTCGATAGAGTCAACAAATGTGTTTGCTTACTAAAGGCATTTTAAAAGATATAGCATATCCGTATAATGCCACTTATTATTATTATTATTATTATTATCACTTGTAAACATCGTTCCCCAGCCTTAAATCCCTTCCCCCTCCTCCCCCCGTAAAGGTTTTGCTCCTATCAGTCCATACATTATAAATTTATTAATGAAGATAAAACATCACTCTTTTACACACGAGATAGACAAACCTCCAATGTAGAACGCATGTGTGAAGATAGGTGGGTTGTCATTGGTATCTTGTACAACGATGGAAACTGTGACTTCGTCGAAGTTCATGTCTGGTAATTGATATAATCAATTCATTCAGTAACTAGAAATGATCGCATGGAGTGAACAGTCAAATCGACATTTACAAACCAATAACTAGAGAACACATTTTCAATTGCAGTGCTTCAATTTGAATCATGGTTATTGGTAGTGAAGAAGCACTTAAAAGATAGCGAGAGGTCCCGAACTCATCGCACACAATGACTGTTGAGTTGGCTGCGGAGGAGGTTAGTTTAATCCGTGGTAATATCGGATCCATCAATGCAATTCCATCCTTAGTCCGTAAGGAGAAAACGCTGTCCTATATAGTGTTTTGATTTTAGTAATTCCAATGCTCAGCTCAGCGATCTAATTAAACGATTTACCTTGCACGTTCCTTCGTTTTCGCTTTGATTTGCTAACGAAGTTTCCGTCGTATGCTCTGATGACGAGGTTAAAATATGACGCCACGTAGTGTTCCAATGTGCGGTTAAGGTAGATGATCCCATCGTCTTTATTCATTCTGAAGAAACCTAAAAAGACAAAAACTAAGTGTTAACTATATAGTAGTAAATGTTTACCAACAGAAGTAAATGTTAGGTGTTACTATAAGATCTTACACTGCATTGTTCAATCAAGGAAAGCGGTGCAGTTCACGACCAGGCGGACTTCTATGCAACTTGCATCGAGAGTATCAACAAAAGTGGGACATTTGATGCAATGAGAGTGCAGTGATCTGTCGCTTACATTATCTGAGCATCAACAATAGGTAACAACATTTCATAAACTTAAGAGCTTTGAGGTTGAAGTTTTGAGGTTGAATGTGCAGCACCACAGAATTTACGCAAACGTTTCGGTCGTTTACAGTAATAGTGTTCGCTGGTTAGAACATCTGAACCATTGAATGTTATGTGCAGGCGAGTGTCCGTTCGTTCACTGCTGTGCTGTGCTGTGTTGTGTTGTGTTATGTTGTGTTGTTTTGTTAATTTAGCCTTAGACGTTTTCTGAAATACACAAACTGAACTTATTAACTGCTGACAGTTCTAAGATTAAGGCCAAAGTATTCCCAAAATACCTTGTTCATTGCCTTTCGAAATATCGTAGATCACTTTTGAATTTACTCCCTCGTCAGCATCTGTGGCTGTGATTTTTCCAACAATATCATTCACCTTTGAATTTTCACTTGGAGTAAATCTGAAAGAATGATACTGAGTCAACCTTGTCTAATATTTAACTAACGAGTTCTCTCGCTCTGTCTTGTTCATTCCTACGGGAAACATAAGTCCTTCACCAGCGCCATTCTGGTTTCTGTAATAACTATTTTTTACAAGAGCGGGTTATCGGCCCACTGCCCAACCCCCAACCTGGAAGTCGGTTTTCTATTGGGTTTTCCTTCCCTTAGGTGGCCGCCTTACCTTGCTAACGAGTCACATCCACCCAGGTTTAAAATCAACGTTTTCCTTCTTTCTTCTAGACAGGCTGCCCTTCCGGACTACGAGCCCCATCTGCCCAGATACCAAGATAAATAGACCCAACTAATTTTATCATTTAAAAACAGGAAGTAACCAAGCCTTTGCTGAATGTATTTTATAACACGTGGTATGCAAGGCGTCAGTTGACTACAAGTAACTCAGTCAAATCAAATTGGTGAATGTACCCGAAACACATCTTCTACGAAAGAAGAAACTTTCTATCCTGTTTCACACTCAACGAGGAAAAAAGGAATTAACTGAATTGTGCAACTAAAAAGCTAGTGACATTTATCGTAATAAACCTCAGCTGGGAAGTACAAGTGCTGAACTATTGAAACATTCAGCAAATTTTTCACTTATTAAAAAGTATGTGCCTGGGTTAATATATTAAAGTCATCAACAAAAAGCTTGGAGGTGTTACCAAAAGTCGTCCTCAGTCATTGCTCTACACGAGGATGGCATGCTCAGAGAAAAATGTAGGAACTATTATATTATTCTATGGAGCAGATTTGAACCTTCTATGCAGCAGTTTCACCAAAAGAAAGAAAATAAGCAAGCACATTAGTTTGTGATAAAACAGTTAACGGTAGACTCTGTCAGTTAAAGCTTCATATTATCATATTTTGTTTTATTGTAATTTTAACTTGTAAGTTATCTTAGCTTGAATGGTTTTTTCTGCATTTTTGTAGAAAGTCTGTATTTTACTTTTTATCAGCTTATAGGTTTTTTATTATATCATGGTACATGTATCATAGGGCCGTGGGATAAAGTACGTATGCAATCACGCACCCTATTCAAATAAAGTGTTTGCAATTAATAAATATGTAAAGCTCGATTGTCCGGATTATCTTTCTATTACTTTAACAGAATTTTCAGATAATTGCTATATTTTCCTAGAAATTCAATACCCATGGAATGAAGTGAATCTCAAATAATAATAAGATAAACATAAGGGAGACTAATAATAAATAAATCTATTCTTAGTGCAAATGAACTTACGTGTACTGCCTTTGCACAAAGCGTGGAAGGTTGTCGTCGATATCATCAACATCGATATACACAGGAACAATGTTGCGGAAAGAGCTTGGTCCAGTTACATCTCTGACTTGTACCATCAACTGCAAAACAACTCAAAACTTGGATCTGTGCTTGAACCAGATGATCCTTGGTTCAAACCAAGTTCCTGATCTGCTAGTTTAGATTTTAGCACCTTTAATTTGTCTTTAATTTCTGTTTTACAAACAGAGTCGCCAGAGGTTAGTTCCCCTTAATATACCTCGGACGCGCAGAGGGCGCCAAATAACGCGAGCCCGAGGTGGGTCTGAGGTATGGTAGTCATCATCCTACTCTTCAGGACAATAGTATGGCATATGTTACAAGAACAGAACTTATTTTTAGAAAACTACCAAGCAACTGCTGTAAAGAGTCTAGAAGCCACAACGTGCAGAAGCTTTTTTTTCAATATTCATTTCCCTGTCCACTTCAACTAAAGTTCGTGCCCAAGATGTTAATTCAAAAAAAGATAAATTACATATTGACCGAAATAGCGAGATTATTTCAGTTTAACCGGCTAAAGTCAAAACAAGCATATAATTAAATGTACTGACAAATAAAAGAACAAATCCAAGAGAAATGGTTTTCAGTTCGAGAGACCTAGGCTAGATATCCAAGATCAAGATAGTCAGTACAAGTCGTGTTTACTCACCGTGAAGTTTTGGTGTTCCTCCCTGTCCAGTTCCAGGCAAGTTGTTATTGTACCTTGTTCTGGGTCTATAACAAACGACTTGGAATCCACACTACTTTGCTCATAGAGGATGGAGTACAGGAACTTGGCATTTAATCCCTGCAAAAAATTTAAAAATGTGTTTCAATTTACAGTAAATCTGAATAGCAGTTTACCACCACGTATCAGTTGCATATGTCCACTAGTTTTCATGATACATATTCTTGCTACCACAGGTGATGTTCATCAACTACCTTGTGGTTATCATTTGTTATCAGGGTTGGGCTTTGCTGTCTAGGCTCTTGTATGGTACTGCACTGCACTGCGTTGCATCACGTCACGTTACGTCATGTCGTGTTGCGCTGTGTTGTACTGCATTGCGTTACACCATGTCACATAACGTTGTGTTGCGTTGCGTTGCGCTGTGTTTTGTTGTGTTGCGCTGTATTTTGTTGTGTTGTGCTGCGCTGTGTTGCGTTGGGTTGCATTGCATTGCGTTGCGATGCATTGCATTGTGCTGTGTTATAGCACGAAGTATAAATACTAACTCACCAGGTCCTTGTCAGTGGCGTTCACTCGTATAATAGCTGTCCCGACCGCGGCTGCCTCACTTACTCGGGCGTGATACGAACTCTGGTTGAATCTCGGTTTCTTGTCGTTGACATCAATGATATTCACTACTACAGTGGCATTGCTATGGAGACGTGGTATGGGTTTGACATTCTCAGCTTTCACTGTAAAGCTATAAGCTGACTTCAGCTCTCTATCCTACGTTCGGGAAAAATATATATTAGTTGATGCAGAGCGAACATAACGGATTCCAAGCCAAAGCCAAGCTGAAAATCCACCTGAACTTATGATCTTCGAAACAAATAGATTGACTTCAATTCCCAGTTTTCTCAAAAGCTGCGACTATTAGCCAGTGGAATTGCACTGATTGAGGTACTGACGAACTATGCCCCGAAGAATATCATATTTAACAAATTACACAAAATCATAGAAAAGCTCCCTTTCACGAGAGACGATCCTGTTCCAATCTCTAAGTGGCTTCCGGTTCATATTATTTCCCATTGGTCACGGGCCTGTTACGCAATTTACCGATGGTCTTAGGCCGCTGGCTAAAAGGAGGTTCTGGCAGCATCCGTTCTAATCTCTAACTTCCAGTTCCTGTATTCTCTGAGTACTTCCGGTTTCTGTAAATTGCCATCGGTCTGTCTCAGATCGTTGTTATATTTTTCAATCGACTACAAAATCCAACATTTAACCTCGCGGGCGCCAGAATGAGTAGTTCTTATTTTTATGAGATCAGAGTACGCATGCACAAGAGACAGTTGTTTCCATTGCCCTCCATTCAAGCCAGAGGCCTTAAAGAACAAGTAGTATTGCAGCTTTGTTGTCTCTCAATGTGATCGGTGACAAAAAATCTGTTTTGTTAGCTCAATCAGAGGTCGGCTTTAAGGAAATGCAACACGACACTAACGAACCCGAGGGATGGGTACGAGAATGATGTTACACTCGTGAAATAACGATACCTAAAACAGAAGTAAAGTGAACTGCACTTACCAGATCTCCTGTCACAGTTACTTGTCCTGTTGAACTATTAACAGCGAAGCTCTTCTCCTCTCCTAAACACACCATTTAAAATTGTCAATCCTCTCGGTTGCCACTACTATAATGCTTTTCGTAACCCCCCTCCCCAACATACACATACACACATACACCTAAATAAGGTAGCCCACCCGCAGACTATTATTCTAGAGACCTCTTGTAGCGAAAGAGAATACTAGTCTGCAGGGAGACTAAAATAAGGATGCATTATGATCTTTGGAAAAATTGTTCAATGAAGATTTATCTAGAGCTACGAAGCCTTGACACAGCAGGAACAATTTTAAATATTTTCTTACCTGGAATAGAATAAAGGATCACAGCATTCAGCCCTTCATCCGGGTCACTAGAGCTGAGCTGTCCAACCACACTGCCATACGCAGCATTCTCTACAGCCTCAAACACGTATCTGGCCTGCAAAGCACGGAACTGTTGTCAACGTGCCCGGTCTACTTGGAGGGGGTAAAATGTCACGACTGCAAAGACTTCCTGAGGTTCTATTTTTCCTTCATTTATGGAGATCAAACGGAACAAAACACGTTCTGATGTAATCGGTTTCAGCATACCTCCAGAAGTAAAATCTCTGGACGGTATACAATACGTTTTTCCTGTTTCTATAGTATTTTACTAAAACCGGTTACATTTGTGAATTCGATACCAGTTTTCACTGAATACCTGTTACCAAAACGCAAAAACACTAAATTGAACAATGAAGCAAACACCACAGTGCATAAAAAGGGTAATTGAATTGTTTCATTTGACTCCTTAACATATACAGCTAGAGAAAATGTTCTTTCAACTTGATTTGATTTTAATAGAATCCAGAAGGCCATTATTTTGTTATACATATGGTCATCACCTAAAGAACTGAGGATAATAAAGCGCATTTACAACATGAACAATAAACGGGGCAGCTTGCGTACTTTGTTACGCAAAATCTAATTTTTTTTTTCTCAAACATGCAGGTCCGCTCCATAAAGTGTTGGCGGGTTTCTTGCGGCTTCGTTTCTCTTCAGAGCTCCAATGAGTTGGCAGCTCAGAAGGCGGAAGTGACGAGTTGATTTGTTTTTGTGAATGAAATCAAAACGGCGAAACAGCAAAACCCAACATTTTCTATTTGAACGAGAACGTACCAGTGCCAAACAACACATTCATTCATGAAGAGGAAAATGTTTCTGAGCAGTCTCCACAATTCATTGATCGACAACTTACTGCAAGTAATTTTACTACAAAAGAAAAAACCTGAAACGAAATGACCAGGAGTTAAAAATCTAAGTAGTTTACCTGTGTAAATTGAGGCGGATTATCGTTGGCATCAATCACGTCAATGTTCACGACGCCATAATCCGAATACGGGTGAACACTCGTGTCACGTACCATCACGATCAACTACAGGTTTTAAGAACAGAACGTTCAGAGATGGTGATTTTTAATAAAATCAGTTGGTTTCTTCTGAAGTTATAATTGTGTTTTGCTATGAGGTTCCAAGAATACGCCGTTTCCAGCTAGGTTGCCTAGTTTAACTACGAAAGAGATTCCACGCGTGCACTTAAACTACAAAAACTGGCATTTTTTAGACACATCACCATGGTTCAGTTGATATGTGTCATTTAAGCAGGGATGAGCTAAATCTACCCAAACAATCCCAGAGGGCAGTGCGCCCAGCACCTTTTCGCGCGTTATATGTGTTGCTCAAAGAACAGGAACGATACAAACTAATTATCCTGCAAAGTTTTTCATCAACGTATTTTGTAAGAAATTCTTATCGCACTACTTTCTTCGACAGACGTTATCAGAAACGCTTCATATTCAGTATAAGGTGCAGTTGGCGTACTAGATATTTTCTTTAACTTCACCTATGTAATGAAGTGGTATATGGAAAAACGACAAATATGGTTTGTCTGTATTAGCTGTGATAATAAACACTTGTATTCTAAGTAAAAACAAACGTTTGCCAGTTTTTAACCAAATTGATAACGATTAACAAGTTGAACTGAGCAAACCGGGCTTAGTTAGTTAGGGCCCTGACCCAAAGTCCCTAGTGTTCCAAAGGTGGAAACTTATTGTAATCGACGAAGATTTTGGTCTCTGTTTTATTTCACATATATAATATCCTTATAAAAAAGGCCTGAATAAAAATGTCTTTTAAGACATTAAAATGTGGTGCAATTAGGTGTGGTGTGACACATACTCCTTCCGTGCTTTTTTCTACAGCTCAGGCTGCTGGCATCTTCTCGCTTGTTTGTAAATATGGTTAAACCATGTTTCAGCAGTAGTTTAATGAGAGAATACATTAAAAACGATGTTGCTAAGACAACACACAAGCAAATAAATCAGCGTGACACACCGTGTACGAGGACTTGGTCTCTCTGTCAAGGCGGTTAGTGGTGCTGACGACACCTTCTAAAGAGCCAATAGCAAACTTTCCATCGTCTCCACCCAGTAGCGTGTACTTGACCTCCCCAGCACGATCTGCGTCGGAGGCGTTGAGGGTTGTTACCACTGTACCAATAGGTGCGCTCTTAAAAGAAGGATTTGATTTACACTTTTTTCTGAAGGCGTTGTGTTTTTTCCAATCTTAAGATATTCGAAGTACTGAGTAATGAAATAATTATGAATAATTTAAAAATGTGGAATAATAGTAGACCATACTACAGCGTCAGAATTAACGGTTAGTTATTGCAAAATCACGCAAGGTTCCAATGTCATGTAATACTACACATAAAAAGGCATAATATCACATCATATCATAACATATAAACCAAAGGACTACATCGTCTTACATCACGCGGTGCATAACCATACCATACTATACAACACCGCATACCATGCTACGCCATGCCATATTAAATTGTATTATATTATATTATATTATATTATATTATATTATATTATATTATATTATATTATATTATATTAGATTAGATTAGATTACATCACATCATATATCATATCATGTCATACAGTATCATATATCATACCACATTATGTTATATTATATTATGTTGTGTTATGTCTGCACGTTTGTACTCAGAACTTCTTCAGTTATCTTCTAATAGCTTTACACACTCACATTCAGTTAAAAATTGTTCTTAAAATTGTTTAAAATAGCGACAAAAACTAGTTTCGTCGCTATTTTAAACAATTTTTAACAACAATTTTTAACTGAATGTGAGTGTGTAAAGCTGTTAGAAGATAACTGAAGACGTTCTGAGTACAAAAATGCAGTTTAGCAAAGCTTTTTTGGCAAAAATTGAGAAAATATCGAGAAAATTGTTATGTCATGTCATGTCATGTCATGTCATGTCATGTCATGTCATGTCATGTCATGTCATGTCATATCATAATTATCATATCATACCATAACATAACACACAATATTAAAATGACCGGAATTATATCAGATACCATACTGATACTATGCCATGCCATGCCATGCTATACCATACCATACCATACCATACCATACCATACCATACCATACCATACCACACCACACCATACCATACCATACCATACCATACTATATCATACCATACCACACCACACCACACCACACCACACCACACCACACCACACCACACCACACCACACCAAACCACACCACACCACACCACACCAAACAACACCACAACACCACA
>JAOEHT020003087.1:0-15179 GCA_025448195.2 Parazoanthus atlanticus | reverse complement strand
ATCTATCTATCTATCTATCTATCTATCTATCTATCTATCTATCTATCTATCTATCTATCTATCTATCTATCTATCTGGCTGGAGTTTCCAAAAGATGGATACTAAATTGGACTAAGTCTGCCTCATTTTCTCATAAAAACACTTAACTTCAAATTATAAACCATCATAACTTTGGTTTACCTGCTCCATAATCGATGCGGATTTTACATAAGACAGGGCATTTCAATTTAACTGCATTTTAAACAAGCCATTGATCTAAATAACTTTGGTTAAAAAATGCAGTTGAAGTGTTGCACTATAGTGTATTTTAACACCCCTTTCCCGTGATTTGAGTTGACCTTGTTTTATTTAGAATACGCGACTTTCACCTATTGTTTCCGTTCTAAATCCCTTAGCAGACACGTTAAAGGCTCCATGGATTTCGCTTTGTTGTAAAATATTGAGGATCTTTTCGTTATTTAAACAGTTACGAATTTTATGAGAGCTATAAAGAGGTCAATTGGAGAGGACGCGTACGGGTGTCCCCTATAATCGCACCACTTAAAGCTAAGCAGTTACCAGTCGTCAACAAGAAGGTAATAATAGGTGAAATTCTAAAAAGTTGCTTTTCGTAGTTGTCATCTGGCTGAAACTTCTAACCGAATGTGTCTACTAAAGTTGGAATGAGTTTGCCTCATTTTCTCATAATAACACCTAACTTCAAACCATCATAGCTTTGGTTTGCCTGCTCCAAAATTTATACGATTTTTTTGAAAAAGAAAGGACATTTCAAGATCTGCATTTTAAACGTGCCAATTTTGTTTGATCGAAATAACTTTGGTAAGAAGAAATTCAGTTGAAATGTTGCACTGTAGCGTGATTTTAGCAGGTGCCATTTCTTGTGATAGCAGTAAACCTTGTTTTATTAAAAATATGCGGCTTCCACCTAGGCTCGCTTTGTTTAATTGAAAACGTTGAGTATCTTTTCGATATTCAAACAGTTACGAATTTTATAAGAGGGGAAGGGGAAGGGGGAGGGACTCTATAATCGCATCGCTTATGGTGCGATTATCCAGATATATACTTAGTATTGGACCAACACTGATGTAAACTTTATTGTTTTTTCAAAGTGGCAATAAATAATTATATTAATATCAATATTATTGCTGTTATTATTATTATTATTATTATTATTAATTATTTTATGTATTTTGTATTTAAGTCTGTCGGTGTTGCTCTTGTTGACTTTCTGGTTCTCTATGTACTACTCCAAAACGTGTGTTAAGTCACGAAATTAGTATTGCTCATTTGTATGAAGAATTATTGAAAATATCACGTTTCAGCTGTGCATGTAAGCAGGAATGGCTCAGGACCAGTCGGTGATATCTGACTGCCAGCCCAAGGTCCCGGGTTCAATTGCCACTTCCACTGCGCCTTCTTTCATTTTTGCCGCAAATGCAGTCCGTGAACGGGGACATAAAGCAGCGTTGGGGGAGTCTAAAATAACCTTCACACTTCTCAAAAAGTGCAGGGTGTAGCAACAGCTAATCAATCGCATTACATCGGAAAACCTGCAACGAATGCCAAATCTTTGGCAAAACAATTCTAGCGATCATGTGAGATAGCTAATTAGCGGGCTAAGTAGCTAAGTAGGAAATGTTGTGTATATACTCTCAGGAATTTGTAAATGTCACCGCACGTGCGTTATCGAGCGACATTTATCTCCACTCACTCGGTCGTGAAAATTAATGCAAACTGATTCAACGAAAGAGAATGAAACTAAATAGTGATAGTGGTTCAACATCCATAATAACTACTTATATAGAGCTAATCTAATCGGGTGTCCATCTAAGTATTAACTAAGAGAAGAGGTCAAAAAGTTTTGGGTCTCAGTAATTGAGTAAAAGGACCTGATATTTATTGGTTAAGGTGGTGGGTTTTATCTCAAAAACTGCGACATGGGAAAACTTTTTAACAACAACAAAAGTTACAGAGAATGCATTGTGAATTTCACATTGACGTGCAAGTTTGCGGCACGTCCACGCGAATTCATCATACATGCATTCCCTCTTAAAATTTATGTTTGATAAAAACTTCCCCAATGTCGCATTTCTTGAGATAAGTCCCCAAAGTTTTCGCTGCTTACCAAATTTGACTTGTTTTTTTTCATTTCTGGCATTTTAAAAGGGCTAACTTCAAGTTTTGGATTGACATACAAATCGTGGAAAAGGTCTATCGAAAGTTTTGAATTCTTCAGCAATATGACAATTGTTTGTTTTATCGGAAATAACATAAATACTCAGATTATACTAAAAACAACAGATACAACGACAAAGTCAAATGATTTATTTTGGGTAACATAATTACATTTAATTGTTCTCTTGTGAGACCAAATGGAAGAGTACTGCCTGGTTTGTAGATGTAAAATTAATAAATATAGAAATATTGATAGAGTAGCGCAAGTGGGAGGGGTAAGCGGGTGTTCTTGGTTACTAAGCTTCTTTCATCAAGTATACATTCTTATTAATTCTTGTTAATTCTTCCAGAACCGAGGTATAGTGTTTCCAGGTTTTCTAAGATCATTTTTCTAAGATCTGTTTCCAATCCTAACAAAGCGATTGCGGACCAGATGCGGATTATTGGAGCGAAATGTGAAGTTAGGCAGCCAATCAGAAGCCAGTATTTTTGTGGGTGTGGCTATTGCTATTATTAACATTTCAGGTATTTACAAATTCCCATGCGTTCGCTTGGCGCTTTATCAAGTGATTCTATATTGGGGTAACTGAAAGTCTTGATTCGAAACGTCTTAAACGTTAAGTCTATCTCATGATATAAACGGCAATTTCTACAGCCGCGACCAGCTGATTTCTGAAGAAGTAGTACTGTATTTAGCTAGCATAAAAGTTACAATATGCACTATATTAATCAAAGTTACATTAGAAAAAAATTGGATTCATATGGTGAGTAAATATATAAATTCTGTTAATAATCGGTTTTAAAATATTGAAGCCTAGCCGTGTAACCACAGAAAAAATTGCAAAAATGCGAAAGGTTAAACAAGTAGAATACTAGTATAATGATTACTAATGGTTAAGATGAATCATTACTGCAATCTGTTCTTTAAAAGATTCAAGCCTTTCACTGTGCTCCTCGCAATAATTTTAGCAGTTGTTCATCGTTAGCGCGAGGATTAACTAAACTGGATTTTGACCAGGTCCTGTCATATTATATCATATTATAGCTTCTCGTGTTTTCATTTGTACTAAGCAATTAAAATTGTGTACTGAAGTTGTTATTCTATAGAATTATTCCTACTAAAGACACAATCGACCCAGGGCATAAAAATATTCTCCTAATATTGTATTATCTTCCCGGCTTTGCCCTTCAACCTTGTGATAGCAGCATAAAACACTTCAGATTAAACCTTTTTAGCAGGCCATATCACTCAGCCAACCCACGCACAAGATCAGACCCATGTAGCATTGAGGACGTATCGGCTCGGCCTTTGAAGGTGAGTCTGTCATATCTTTCGCATGATTTTCTATTTGATCAAAAGTGCAGTCGCTCAGTGGTTGTTTACAAATAGTATCTGTCAAACTATTTACTCCCGAAAACATATTAACATGTTCACAAAGTTAAGTATCTTCTTGGCCTTGTTGTATGGAACGATAAAATGAAACTGTTCGCTCAACAAACAGTTCTCTCCGTTTATGGCTTCTTATCTTCATATATAAGAAAACCCTTTGCTTATTTTGTCGCAGTCCTAAATATGCTCCACCCGATTCGGTAGAATTTATCTCCGATACGTCAGTTTTAGTGTAACGAAATATTCATTCCAAAACTATATCTTTGTTGATGTAGACAGCTAACTTTAGTCTAGCAAATAACAGTGTCTCAAGAAAACCGTATATGAGTCTTTTTTAATATTCAAGTTTAAATACAAGGGTTTTGACTCCCATTTAATTATACCAACTTCTAAAAAATACCGTTTATGTTACCACGCACGTCTTTGGGAGCGTTTTTGTTGGGAATAGTGCCCAAAATAGATCAAAAATTTTCTTAACGAATATTTTGCTAGTTGGGCGCATATTCCAGTTGGTTAAAGATGATAAAAAGATGTCATTATAAAACACGGCTTGTGTTGTAAAGTTGTCTGGTTCACACTTGTGAAATAAGCACAAACATAAGAAGTTTAGATCGCATATGAAAAGACAAAGAAACACCAAGTGTGCGAGGAGTTCGAGGTGGAACTGCACAGGGTCACACCACTACTAAGTCCTTTGTCTTATCCTTTGTTATAAGTTTATCTCACATGTGTGAACCCGGGGTAAGTTTCGATTTTCTTGCGGCTAATTGATTTTTAAAACTTAAGACTTAACGTTTCTTCTTCCGTGATACTGATTATCGTGAAATGGTGCGGATACTACGCTAGCGAAGCGTTTATCAATATCAGTATGTATAAGATTGTAAAGCCGGAAACTTGCCTTTGCTATTCTCAGTAGACTAAATAGTTTTATGTCATTGTCGAAATTTAATTTGGTCGAAAAGTTTAAATGTTTATAAAAGAAATAGAAAACTCTTGCCTATGCTTCCATCCGTTATTTTCGTGTGCTTTCATCTGCCCGCGTGCTTTCAATGGGGACCCTTTACGGATCCAGGACGCAGTCGAGATAGTTTTAAAGTATTTTTAGTTCTTTTACTTCTTCGTAATTGCACCTATGATAGCCTCAAATCAAAATTTTTCGGATGTACACAATAGATGTAACTGCGCGATGAGACGGGGCCAAAGCAAACTTATGCAAACAATGTAAAATTACTTTAGGAGACTCGCGTGCGATTCGTCGTACATATCTTAAGGTCCGCAGGATAGGACACGGCGCGTTTCGTAATCGAAAAAAGTTACAAAATGTACATGTATCCATTCTCCCTTATAAGTTTGGCGGCAATCAGCAGTGAAAGGATGAGTCCTGTGAAGGGACTCACACATCCTTTCATTGCAAATCTTCTTTTTAAATTGAACACAGCCAACCATTAAGGCCCGGGTCAAACGAGCGAGAGAGTTGTATAAGAGTTGAATGAACAGATTTGGATGAGAGTTTTGTTCGACTCTCATGCACGCGGTCAAACGAGGATGAGAGTCCATGAGAGTTGGCAAGAGTTACTCAACAATTGTGTGCAACTCTCATCAACTCCCATCGAAAATTTTGAACATGTTCAAAGTTGATGAGAGCTCTCGAGAGTCAATGAGAGTACATGAAAAGTTGGCGGCTAAACGAGAGTGAGAGCTTGAACTATCGACTCTCGTGCTCGCTTGACCCCGGCTTTCGTTACCAACAGGAGATAGTAAAGAGACAGTGCTCGCATTCTATGCTGGCATTTTTTGCTGACATTGAAAAAATGACTTTGAACTGAAACGGAAGACAATATATAATCCATCAGAAACGTGCAAAATAAGAGTGTATTTCCACAAAAGAGCGGTTTGGGAAGACGCTTATCAGACACAACCTTGAAAGCCCAATTCAAGTGCTCTCATCTGGTACGTACAAAGTACCGTAAGTTAGGAGGAGTTGCGATTTGTCTAGTTTCGTGCGGAGGAAATTACAGTGTGCTCGATCAGATTTAGTGTGAGCGCGCACTCCTGTCGCTCAAGTCTGAAACAACTAAAGATTGTATGGCAAAATAACCTTCATCCTTCAATCGAGTCGTATTTTTCTTCTGGTACAAAAACTTATCATAATTACACTACACCGGATAGCTTTCCTGTCGTAAAAACACCGTATTAGCGGATAGGCCTTTTGTTTATATTTGGAACGCTTTCTTCGGCACATATTCCGTGCCAAATCGAAGGTACGACGCAACCCAATTAAATATGATATGCTACACATATAAATATATATAAGCACAATATTGGGGTTCTTGTATCCGTATTTCGTGCAGACACAAAATGCTCTCCGGTACCGCGTGTTTCCACTGTATCGTTTCATTGAGAACTGATAGATATCGATAACAATTAAGGTTTAAAATGTTCTCTGTTTACACTATACCGCAAATTTTCGTCAAGTCGGACAGGAACAAACCACAATTACGCCCTAAACTACGTATTATTATTTATAAAGGATATCTTATCCTTGGGTTGCAATCTTTCAGTGAGCAAAGACATTTCGGCCATGTTGGTTTAACATGCACCAGAAGTTAGGGAGGAAGGAATATTTTTTGTTAAATGCAGCGGATCGACTCGGAACACGACAATTCAGTATTGTCAACTTCAATTTAAAATGTTTACTTTTACTTAAAGATTTGAATTTTTGAGCCGCAATCTAAGTTAGTTAGTTGCTATACCCTGAAGTATTTCCTGAAAATATACTTTTTGTTCCGTGATATAATCAACGCAACAAGAAAAACTGACAGAAGTCTCTTGATCAACTTCTATCTACACGTTTCCAAATCCACTTGAAATGTCGCGAGTAATTGATTAGTTACACGGAAGCTCCAGCGTCTCGGCTGAAAGCAGAAAAGTATGTTTTAATTTAATTTAAGAGTTCAGTCTTGTGTCACTTGCACAAAACCCATTACCGAATACACTTGTCCTGTCGATCATGACATAGCTACCAGCGAACCTCCTAGCTAAAGTTAAATGAACTCGAATAATAAACTTTCACACGGTTTTCATTCCTAACTTTAGGTGTTCAGCTTGATTCGCAAAATCAACAACTTCGCTGGAAGAGCACCTTAAAATTACCAAAATGACATACCAGATGCTTAAAGTACCAACTGACAAACTATTTCAGTATGCGAATCCTAAATGATAAGTGAATCAGTCTTAAACTATAATACACTCTTTTCCTTTTTACAGGAACGGGCCTTTTTTGAAAGAACGTCGAGGCTCAAAAATGCCAAATTTTAAGAACACACCTCAGACTACGAAAGGAATGTTTGCATAAAGTTTGAAAATGGAACATAGAACCGATAGTAAATATCGTGAGGGAGTAGTGTATTTGGTAAACAGGCGATAGGGATGCATTTGGGTACATATATGAACTGAGTTGGATATTGGAAACAGACTTTGAACGTATTTAGCCAGACACAATTCGATAAAATATCAAGAAACTTTTAAGAACATATGAGGCTAAAATCCTGAAAGCGTTAAGAAAGTTTAGCGTCAGTCTAAAATAGACGTTCTTATATAAAAAAGAGCGTGAAATTTTAGCCATCCACTTTAAAAATGGAGAGAATTAAACTAGTTTCATTACCTTTATTCTTTAAAGGCACAGTTTTTGTTTCTTTTTTTATAATCTTGGTCGAAACTTAGTCGGTAGATTTTTTATTATCTCTTGGTATATTTTTGTCTCAGCATGCAATGGGGCTAAAACTATATGGTAAAATATTTTCCGAAGCATTGATTACTTTTTTGGACTGCAAACACTATTATATTTCTCAGCACACTGAATTTAAAAACGCAAGTAGTGAATACCATTATTTTCAAACAGTAATTGTTTTTCTCGACCATGATTAAATTTAAAAACTCAAGTGGTGTACAGTCTTTTCCATCTGACAAGTTACTTTTATCGCATAATATGCTTAATTTCTCAATTGGTGAAAAACATTTCTCAAAATCCAACTGTTGCTTCTCTTATACCTTTGTCGTTTTGGCATGTCTGGTTTTCAATAAGTTCTAGAATCTGTACAAAGTACTAGTTCACGATTTATGGTTAGAGTTTTTGTCAATTAACCATCTAGATAAGAACAAGGCCCAAATTTTCCTCAATTTTAACGAGAAATTAAGAAGAATCTCTAGATCTTGCTCAAGCTCATTGCCACTAAAACAGTACAAAATCATATTTTCAAACCACAACAATTTTCTTTGTGCATAAGAAAAGAAAAAACGATTTAAGGCTGTGTTTGTCAAACTGAAAGCCAAGAACAGCGGGCTTCCGCCAAATTATCTTGTTCGTATATACAAAAGAAGCGTATATTTTATTCTGTTCAGTAAAGAGGGGAAATCTGGGCATGCAGAGATTTAAGCCCAGGATAACAATCAATATTCTTTCATTCAAGCTGCAATAATGGAACACTTCGTAATTGCTGATCAGATTAACAGTCAAATATCATGATTAATCAATTTAAATATTGTTAAAGTGAGTTTCCCAAAGTAGTTGTTTAACGAACCAAGAGACAAAACTGTAAGAGTTGCTCTTAGAGTGTTTCCTGTTCATTTCATTCGTGCTCAATACATTTAATTTAATTGCTCCATGCGGCTATTTAAAGACCGTTATCATTTCATGAGACTTTGCATTCCGTGGAAAACAATCCGATCCGAAGTCGCAGTTTTAGAGAGAAAGGTAAGTTTGGCTTCCTTGTTTCTTATAAGCTTAATCCTCAAAGCAACTGATGCAAAAGTTAATCTCAAAGCTTGCACGAAAAACCCGCTACAGCGTATACTATTCTTTTCAGAACGTACCAGGCAAACTAAAAACAAAGATAAATTCATTACTAAGATATTTTTGCAATTCCAAGAGATGTATTTTATTGGATAACGTTAGCCATTAGGAGAAGAATAAGTCACTGAGAAGTCGTTAAATATTCTCGACAGGACATTCTAGGACAAACTAGCTTATAATTTTCATTTGGTCTTACTGAAAAATCGTGTCGTTTTTGCTCTGTATACTGCGACTGGATGATGAAATTTCGGCTTTAAAATGGTGCAGTCTCCGATGGACCTCTCTCAAAACTGTAGTATTGCTGGAGTGCAACCGAAGACAAGTGTAAGAGAAAACGAGAAAGAAAAACCGAACTGCCCCAAGCAGACTGTTTTCCCTCTTTGACGACAATCGCACACTTCATTGATAATACGTGTCTTTGGTATAAGTGTGAGCCAGACTGACATAGTTTTGGCAGAGGCTTATTTTCAAGGGGACATGTTTTTCAGCATGTTTAGACTGAAATTGTTTCTATTTTTATTTTTTCAATTTAAGTAAGGTAAAATGTTTCATCAAAGTTTGGAAATTACAAACGTTTTCGAACTTAGCGTCCATCTAATTAGGTTGAACTCAATTGAACCAATCATATTCTCTTTACTGAATGGAAATTCGGCAGTAGACTTTCGCAAAGTCCGTTTTCTGATACCGTACCCTAGCTGCATTAATTAATTCTTTTTAGCAGTAGCGGCCACGGCTGGATGAGGGGTGACACTATTGAACTTTTGTTAACTTTATTTAACGCTTGGCACTTCTTACGCAGTATAAAACTGGCGCATTTACCTTTCTGTTCAACCTGAAGATGAACGTTTTCCATACCGCACTACGACTGAAGTCAGCGTTCTACCATAACTGTGCTTTTCTTCGTGTTCCACGCCTTCATTTCGAGCTTGAAATTTTTCATTTCTTCCTCTGTAAAAGGTACAAATGACGCATTTTGAGGCCGACTCACTGGATTTCATCTCTTTCTTCCATGAAGTCAGACTTTTGTCGCTGTTGTGGCCTTGGGCGTCAATGGCTTTTTTAGTTGCTCAAGAAAACTGATCAAACTTAACCTGAAGTTAGGCAACCTTTCTCTTTCGCCCTCTTCCAAAAAAGAATATTGAAAAGGATCTTTGACATTTACTGGTAACTTCTTTAATGCTTGTAAAACGTCCATTTCATGTATTAAGGAAACATATTTTGATACTTCGGTTTACTTTCTTTTTCGGTCAAACCACGACCAGTTGCACTCGAAAGTGTTGACGGACCGGTTGAGTTCTTCACGCCGAATACGCATGTACTGCAGCATTTTGTAATAAACCTACGCATTTTGTAATAATCTTGCAGCATTTTGTAATAACGCTCTTTGACGCAAATTGTAATAAATTTTGCAGCATTTTGTAACAACGTGAAGTGCATATTAATACAATACTACCGTGAGTCGCTCACTTTTCGACTTGGATCAGTTTAAAAACTCTTTATCTCGAGCAATAAGCTATTTATCCAGGATTTGACCAGATGTTTATTCGTAGTAAAGTATGGGTTATCTCGAACAAAACCCATCTATCCAGGACTTGATCAGAGCCAGTTTTTCACTTGCACTCGGGTCACTATGCTCATTATCATCCTCATAGACCCAGGGACAGTCAGTCTCGGGAGGGCAAATTTTAAAATATCAGACGGCGAGCGAAGCGAGGCCAAGAGCGGATCGGCCGAAAAACTCCACTTGATTTTGTATCGACCGTGAATGTTTTCTCAGCCGATGGACCACGGATGGTTCATTGTCAGTAATTTATCATGCATGAGTAATCTCGAACTCCGTTATCTCGACGACTCCGCTATCTCAACCAATTTATTTATAAATCTTTTATTCAAACTTAATGATTTACTTCTCAAACTATTGAAATAAATTGAAAAGTTTTTAGCAATCTTTTAACAGTACTGCTGGATGTAAGGCTTCAAATTTGACAGATCTCAGTAGGGGTATACCTCTAGTATGGAAACCTCTCTATTACGACCACTTTGTCTGACACATTCAGTGTCCGCATTAACGAGGTCGAGAAAGTTGGCGAATCGCGGTAGTATTGTATTATACTTTAAGTTTTTGATACTAATTATTACAAAATGCTACAAAATTTATTACAATTTGCGTCAAAGAGCGTTATTACAAAATGCTGCAAGATTATTACAAAACGCGTCGTTATTACAAAATGTTGCAGTACATACGCACAAGCATTTTGCAAGTTCCTCGTTAAATGCTTTCTCGTCTATTACGCCATTCTATATATAACGATATATCTAATGTACTCAAACATATTCTTAAACTTGTTTGATTTTTACTGTAAACACTGCCGCGAAGATTTGCAGGTGATGAGTATATTACGTAGGGTACTTGTTAAGGTAGGATCCACATAATTATACAGATCGATTTTTACAGTTCCGAACGTCAACCTCTGTGAGCTTGTCCTTAATTTAGCCTAAATTTATTTTTTATATATATTTCTTAATTTAATAAATTTTCTTGTTTTGCATCCTATTTTACTACCAACATTTAACACAGTACGTTCTTGGCTCGTATTTATTAGATTTCAGTACAAGATAGAACATCTGCGTCCAAACTAACCGAAAAATTTAGAAAATCCCCCCAAAATACGAGACATATTCTAGGGCATTCTACGAATGATTATGTTTCAGTCGAAAAAGTTAATCCCCATAACTAACTGAATAAGATGCTAAAACAAGTCAGAGAAGTTCACTTTACAAAACGTGCGTCAATGTTTGGATTTGACGTCGAAACTGGAAACACTCAAAACCTGCTTGTATATTACTTTCTTTCTACATATTTTAAACCATATTATAACCCTAATTATAAAATAGGGCATATATAATGCGCGCTCTGATTGGCTAATTGATCGCAAAAATATAGTGTCAATATCAGTTGCAGAGACTAAAACTGTGTGTCTACTGCTTTCTGTTTGTGATATTTTTGCCCTCCTGTTTTTCACTCTTTTTTTGTTCATAGTTATTATTGTCAAATTTGTACAAAAAATTCACAGTGTTTACTTTATTTTATCTTTTTCCTTACTATGAGGCTAAAAAGCAAAACAAAACAAGAACAATCCCAGATTAACAATAATCCGAGACACTCATTTCAAATTCTATTTTATAAAAGCTTTATAAAACATAGACTGTGACTGCGAAACCTACACATATATTGACTGTCGTACAGCACTCGAGAAAAGAAGAGAAACACTCAGCTTCACCTAGTGTTCCTCTGAAAACTCACCTTATGTTCTACAACTTCCGGCGTGTTTACTGATCACAGTCTAAAGACACTTGCATCCATTTTATAATTATAAGATGTAAAATAAGCTTTGTTGCTTTAGATGGCAAGTACTCTAGCTCTTTCAAATTTGATGTACTTATAAATTGTAACATTTTTCTTTGTAAATTATGAGTACACACAAAGACTACAACAACTAAAGGGCCGACGGTGTAAACCAGGGGTATACGTGTTTGAAAACTTTTTTAAACACGGTAAATCATCAGTGAAAACACACAATAACATATTTATAAAGATACACTGGTTTACTATTACATGAGGAAAAGTTGCCTTTGAGCTAATTCTTTTTAATGACCCCCAGACTGTTGTTATTGGATTTGAGAGATTTTGGAAGATCGTTCCATAGAGTGGCTCCACTTTATTCATATATGACTTCGTTTGAGGTAGTCTGTTCTAGGTTTTAATAACTGGAGATTGTCTGAACCTCTTAGATTATAGTTGGTGCTACGTTTAGTGAATAAATCTTGCAAATACATCGTTGAGAATTTGTGAATTGTCTCAAACATGATAATGGCTTTTTGCCTTTTTCGTATCTGTACTTAAATCAACCCAACCGAGTGCATTGCGAATCGGAATTGTCCTATTTCACTATAACGTCACAGTTTGTTTACATATTTCAAACTCTCTACAGAAGCCTCCATTACTGCAATTAGGTAACTTAAATGAAGTGATAATGTTGCTTACTAACATTTTCGATAATTTTGTGGAATATATCTGCAGCAGGATGAGTGGTAATTCACTTTTATAATACGTGTTACCGTTGCATTGTGGGATTGAAGTAGGGCAAAACAAAATGAAACAAACCATATTTTGACGCTTACAAGACACTGCGATAGGATTTTTTTGATTGAACCTTTGACCAAATTGTTCTTGTGGTCAAATAGGCAAAGAAAAGATGAAATTTAAAAACGGTCCGGTCACTGTGTTACGTCTTTTAGTGAACTATTAACTCTGAATACTTTTTCAACCATTTATTATGTCTACAACAAGAGGCGCTAGCAGCAGCTCTTCCAAAACGTATCTGATAAACAAAATTTCAAGACTTTTGAACGACCACGGCCAAATCTGCCCTCTTTCCTTTATATTTCTGCCTCGACACGTTGGCTACCCGCGTGCTAATGTATGCATATATGTCCAAAATTCCCGGATGTGTCCATCGATTCTGCCCGATGAGAAACTTTACTCGACCTGGCTTTGTGAGTACACGCTTTTTATTCATAAGCACCACGTTTATAAGCACCGCAGCCTCAGATTTACCGAAAAAATGAGCACCACTTAAGCACCACCCCAAACCTCGCGATAGCACATATAGTTTTCCTTTTTATTCTCTTACCATACAAGTATGAAAGATTTCTATGTGGAGAAGAAGAGTATGCGCCAGGCTGTCGTTTCTTGACTAGATTTTCTCCATTTTTGCATCAAGAAATGAGCAGGAACTATCCAGGCTATTCACTGACGATCGTAGAAATATTCATTCTCTATTTGGCTTTTGACCCTACTAAGCACCACATAAGCACCATTTTAGGCTGAAGTCACGTAATAGGTTAAGCACCAATGAGGCTCGCCAAAAATTTGCTGATGCTTATAAAAAAATAAGCGCGACCAGCGTCTGCTGGGGGCTAACCTGCGAGAGATTAGTGTCAGCTCGCGGTCAAGAGCAGCCACGTACTCTCATCTGTTTTATAGCTTTATCTAAAACCTGTGTCTGAGCCACTTAGGACATGAGGATTAAAGCTCACAACAGCTAAAATAGGTTTCCTGACCACTTTAAGAAATTAAAATACCTTACTACTTGATTTTCGGGGGAGCAAATAGAAAGCCCACAAAATTCCCACAACTTGTTTTATTCAGTTCTCAATTCTGTTGCTCATATAATTGCTGCTCCAGTTTAGTTCGTTCCTTCTCAATCGACTTGCCGGACTCACCGGAGCCATTCTGCATAAAATCTGTTTGACTGGTACCGATTGTGCTAAACAAAAGTTAAAAATCTTAAAGGTCAATGCCTGCCAGATTATAATCTTGATTCTGGTCTGTCCAAGATCATAAAATTATTGTTACTGTCGAATTTTCTACCTTCATATCTTTTACCCATAGTAAATTAGATTTTTCACTCTCAGACATTTTTTTGTCTACAGATGTATTTGCCAACTTTGTGCAAGTTATCCTTACTAAGGATATTTGGGAAAACAAAAACAATAATAATCCGAGGATAACAATAATCCGAGAGTGAAAAAATGCTCGAACAACAATATGTTGTTTCCAACATCGCAAACAAGTTTGCAGTCTAGAATACAAGAGCCAGATTATATATTATGTATTAAAGTATTCTATCTTTCGTCTCTTTTTTCAGATTCAGTCAGTTGCAAAAACCAAAATACAAGTGTCTACTGTTTTCTGTTTGCAATATTTTTGCCCTCCGATTTTTCACTCCTGGACAATTTTTGCTCACAGTTGTAATTGCCGAGTTTGTACATGCAGAAATTCACAGCGTTTACTTTATCCTTATCCTTATTATAAGGCTAAAAAGCAAAACAAAACAAGAACAATCCCAGACTAACAATAATCCGAGAATGAACTGAAACAGATCCGATATTGGCGATAATGAAAATCCGTGAGTAAAACATTGCGAGAGTAACTATATATTTATATAGTTTCCAACACGAGCTGCATATGCATGTATATGTGATATATATACTAAAGTATTCCATTTGTTTTAGATTTAGTTGCAAAGACTAAAATGAAAGGGATATCTTCATGTGTCTTGTGCCTTCTGTTTTTGGTGCTCCAACTCACAGTGCAGCGTGCACTGGCAAATCATCAACACCACTTGATGAAAAAGTGTAACAGAGAATTCAAGAAGACATTTGAACAGGCCGTGGTTCGCCGAGAACTTGGCCCAAAAGGATTATATTGCTCCGCAATGCAGGTGAGAACAAATTGTATTAATAGTTTTCCTGCGGCTTGTAGAGCTGCTAACAACTGTGTCAATAGTTAGCGGCAAAGTGATTTAGTTTATCAAAGGTTGCGTTTGTTTGACAGTATTCTGGAATAGGAATATTTGGAATAGAAACTTTGATTCCTTCAATCTTCCCGTACATGCATGCTTCTTTCGTGTACAAAACAAGCTGTGTATTTTAAGCTTATCATAATTGTTAAGTCCAAAACCGTTTTATTGATTTACTGCTTAGAGAGCAGAAGGTATCTAGATTGCATGGCGGTATACCTGCAAACTAGTAACTAGGTGTAAACCTAACAGCTAAGTGTATATCACGTTAATAAAATTACTCTTCTTCATCTTCTTCTTCTTCTTCTTCCTCTTCTTCCTCTTCTTTTTCTTCTTCTTCTTCTTCTTCTTCTTCTTCTTCTTCTTCTTCTTCTTCTTCTTCTTCTTCTTCTTCTTC
>JAOEHT020002977.1:0-15179 GCA_025448195.2 Parazoanthus atlanticus | reverse complement strand
CATACATACATACATACATACATACATACATACATACATACATACATACATACATACATACATACATAAATAAATACCTACCTACCTACATACATACACACATACATACATACATACCTGCCTACATACATAAATACATACATACATACATACATACATACCTACATACATACATACATATATACATACATACATACATGCATACATACATACATACATACATACCTGCCTACATACATATATACATACACACATACATACATACATACATACACACATACATAAATACATACATACATACATACCTACATACATACATATATACATACATACATACATACATACATACATGCATACATACATACATACATATATACGATTTTAGGTATAAAAACTAACATTATGTCAATTTCTCACAGCTGTTGTATGTTCAATGATATTTGTTTTGTCATACGTTTAGGACCAAAGTAGTAAATTAAAGACATCAAAACTCTGACCCATCTTTGTCAATACATAAGTAAATAACCAAACAGCATGTTTGACGTTTTTTCGCTCTGTCCCCCAAAATGAGCTATAGAAGTGTATTTGTATGTACGGCCTCAATGGGTGAGGTTTTTAGCATTTTGGTCACATTTTGAACAGTCTGGTCTGAAATTGGATTGACATTTTGAACATTTTGGTTTGAAATTGGATTGAAATTTTGTACGCGTTTTGAAAGAAACTATGGAGACATGCCGCGTGATAAGATGTTTCGCAGTCTTGTCCGAATATTTACAACCAAATTACTCACAGGAAACCCCAAGAATGGGTAGGTCTTGGTAGCTGCGATCGTTAAAACCAGGCGCGTGTTTTTGTACAACTTGAAAATTAGTTTCGATTTTAGGATTTGGTTTGGAATTGGGTGAAAATCTCGCATCTTTTGGGCTGAAAACGCGTGAGAATTTCACAAAACGGGCCGCACGCCCCACCAAACATTTTTGGGATTCCCCTCCCCCCCGGGCAGAGTAATCAAAGGAACGGTAAACTGGTGTCAATGCACGATCTTACTAATACTCGGCAAAACAAATCATTGGCAAAAAAACCCCAAACGTTAGAAATACTTCGAACACAGCTCCTTATGAGTTATGGATTGCTGCAAACTTGGTGAGGATGGCCGAATATCCTTTCCTTTGTGATTTTGTTCTACAGGCCAATCCAGCGATCCAAACACGATCTTCGTTTCTTTGATGTATCACAGCACATAAAATAAGCAATAGCCAAGGTCCCACGTTTGACCGAGGCAAATACGGGTCATATGTGCGTTGGGAACAACTCAGTAACGATAACAAAGGCCCTAGTCAGATGAGTTTACAACTCAGGTACCGTCTCAATGTCTAGATGGCGAAGGGACAAATACACTCTGAAACTGGAGCTCAACACTTGCTGTGGGATCGAAGAACTTCAGTACTGGTGCCTGTGAGATCATGCGCTTAACCAGATCAAGACCCTGTCCTTGGACTTGCTCATCCCATTGGAACTGATTTTTTTTCTTTGAGTAACTCTCTCATTGGAGCAGTGGCCTCGGATAGGTTTGCTGCAAATTTCTGCCGATAATTCGTCATGCCCAAGACCCTCTTGACATCATGCTTGTTCTTGGGGTTGGCGTGTCAACAAAACCTTGGCGGGATCAGGCTTCAATCCTGCAGTAGATATGCGATGCCCCATGAAACTCACTTCAGTTTGGCGGAGAGAGACCTTATCTTTGTTGAGCTTTATTCCCTTAGAGTGACAGCGTTCCAGCAGCGATTTGAGCTTCTGGTCATGATCAAGTGGGGCTGTAGCTTCTGTCTCACCCTCTCCAAATATCAGGATGTCGTCAAGAATTGGCACTACCCCCTCTAAACCTTCTAGCGCCCTGTCAAGGCGGCGCTGAAATCCCTCAGGGGCAGGGGAAATGCCAAAAGGCCTGCGGGTCCACCTGAACCGTCCCCAGGGGGTTCCAAATGTGGTGAGGTAACTGCTCTCGTTGTCCAACTGGACATGCCAAAACCCGTTTTTGGCATCAACTCCACTGAATACCTTTGCCTGGGAAAGCTGGGGCAGGAGATCATCAAGCACAGGGAGAGGGCGCGCATAACCGGATATGCGAAGTAAAGAATTTCCGTTTGCACGGTGTTATTGTCGATATAAGAAAATAATAATTAACCTCGAACGTTCGGTTTTTACGGGAAATATCAAAATTCGGCCTTGACGCATTGACCTCGCTTTCACTCGGTCAATACAGCAAGGCCTCAGTTTGATATTTCCCGTACAGACCTCACTCTCGGTTAATAAGTAATTAATAACAACTTATAAAGCGCTTAAACTTTAAAATATTCAAAAGTGTTTTACGATATAGTATTTGAATTCAAGAAAAAACACAATATACTATTATAAAACTTCTATAAAAGTGTGTGTTAAGAACTAGTTCTACATTGAAAATAGGAAGATAAAATCAACAGCTGAAAGATTTCTTAAAAGAAATAAGTTTTCAGATGTCGTTTAAAACGGTCAATTTCATAGACAAAGGAAGCGTGTTCCATAGTGACGGGCCAGAGAGCACAAAACCTCGATCACCAAATGTTTTACATCAGTTTGGTGGGCGGCACAAATAAAAGTTCTTGCTTGGCAGACCTTAGATGATATTGCGATTCTCATCTTCTACTGAGTAATGCCGCTTGAAGTCGATGCGGTACTTGATCGGCAGCCAGTGGAATTGTACTAAACTAGGGGGTGATTTGGTCAAACTTTGATGTGAGTCAGATCACTTTGGTAGCAGCCTTATAAGGACTTTCTGTAGACAATCCAGCTGGCGCTGGGGAAGGCAATATTGGAGTGTATTGCAGTGATCCACATGCGATGTCACAAGTGCGTGGACGGCCATCTTGGTCGACTTGGCAGAGAGGAATTCCTCCAAAATTCTTACTGCATATATATATCTCAAACTTGAGCTTTTAGGGACTAGCGTGTGTCAAACCATGCAGGTACCGAGTAGCCAGGGGGTGGTTCCTGGGTACCCGGAACCCTCCCTCCCCCCTCTCCAACTTGAAGCAACACTTAGGAAATATTCTAAGTGAATCAGGTCACCGAAAACCTCCGCTCCTAGCTGTAGCTATACGCCCCCGCAATGTACCCAAGTTTCGTACACTATCCACGAGCTTGAGTTCCGAGTCGTCAGCTTTGACGATGAGAACCAATGCTCACAAAATCAGTCTTTAAAATGTCATTCAATGACATTTTAAATGTTCAATGATTGAACACCCCATTTTGAGACACCGGCTAAGCACGAACATCGCTGGTACGGTCTTTAATAGCCTTGACTGCATGCCTCATCTTGAGCAGCTGATGAATGCGGGGAAAAGAAAAAAACAACAACAGTGTACCGTCCGCATAAGCATGATCAGTAAAGAGGTGCTTATTTACCACTATGGCATATTAAGGTATATTTTCGCTGTTAGGTTGGGTAGGAAGCAGACCAATCGATCGCTAGCCCTTTTTTCATCATTGTCCAGTTCTGCTGTAACGTAACGTAACGTAACGTAACTAACCGTCGGCCTCACGCTCGCTTGTTCCAGGGTACTGTTAAAACTGATTCCAATCGTGTTTACTAAAAGTAAACTGAACTGCTGAAATACTGTGACATCAAAAAACACTTTCCATGATTTCTGCGGTATATAATTACTGGTTAAAAAGAGACCTGTCATTCAACACGAAATCGTCTGTTTTTGGTTTTCTTTGCCAATCATTTACAAAACAATGCCTGCAAAACAGATATCCCATACATAGTTGAACTATTCATTTTGAAACGAGTTTCTAAATTATTTTGCAGTAGTTTTTGACCAAGATGACTGCCTGAATGTATTCGGTTCTGTTTCAGTGACCAGTTGGCGCTCAATTTTATAAACCTGATTAAAAAAAACATTGGCAAATGTAATTTGTAACCTTAAACAGTGAAAACTCACTAAAGCAAGCAATATAAACAGAAAGAAAACAGCCTTGAGGGCATCAAGAAACAGCGATCGACTTTGCGGTCAAACGCAAGATATTCTCTGATTCCACGCTCAGAGTTGATGCATGCAAACATATATTATACACCATAATGAAATGGAATTGTATGAGCTGATTTTATAACTCAGTTTGAAAAATACATTTGATCTTATAATTTTATGCAGTCAAAATAAACTATTTCCTGCCGAATTTATTAAACAACCGCATGAACAGAAACACGGAGTCTTGAATTGCTTAATCCAAAGTACAGTAAATGGCTCTTTCTGAGGACTACAGAATACATTCTTCACTCACTTGGCTACCAATTTGATGATGGGCAATCATAATTGACACGGATTTTTGTGAAACTGCACCGGAAAAACTTCAACAATAGTCTAAAAGTTTATTTTTCAAACAGCACTAAGAATAAAAAGACAAAAAAGAGAAAACGTCTGTTGAGAAAATTGTATTTCTTAAGCAAGCCGGAATTTGTAGTGTATGGTTTCCTGTTTTAATAAGCTCTTTATCAATAATTTTACATAAACCGGACAGTTTCCTCAGGACTGATTTAATAGTTTTCTCTCAAGCCTAAATATAAACTATAAAATGCTAAATTATTAATTAACGACAACCACGTTGGCCGCATAAGTGAGTGTTCCTTTTCATTATTATGAAAATTTTCACTCATTCTAAGCGACTGATCATTACTAAATTTGTTTGATCCATGTATTTTAATTCGCTTATCTTGTCACCTTTAGATAGTTACTAATAAACTTTCTCTAGTTCTTGACTCTTGAGAAACTAGCCGTTTGCTGGCTTAAAGTTTAGATTTATGCGCATTTACCCAGTTTGCCACAAGAAACTTTTGGATAACAAAAACACTTTGTAATTAAGGCTTTCCTTAATAATTAATGAAGTGTTTGAGCGTCAGTTTTATATTTTGCGTGGGAACAGTAAATCAACAAAAGACCATACACATGTAAACGAAACGAGTCAACACAAAGCTCCTGTCATTGAACGTGTTCAAGCACAAATCTGGGTCATAATTTCTCTTAAAACTTCTAAGTTTTTAAACGACTTTTAACACAAGCTAAAGGTATAATTCAGTACGGTATCGAGAATTCAGCAACATTATTAAAGCTGCAAGCTGAAGAGAAATTTACGAAACCGAAAAAGCTTTAGTTTTTGTTCTTTTTCCTACCAAACATTTGCCAGCCGTGAGATGCCCTGCGAAGAGTTGATTGCAGCACAAAGACGCACAAGGAACACGATGCAATCCGTATTTGAGAAATTACAGATGGTGAGAATTCAATTGGATGTAGTTGCTCAGAATGTGTGCGATTTGAAGGAATATTATGCGAGTGTGGACGATAGGTTGGAAGTGGTCAGTTACATTGAAAACACCTGTTCTATCACGACCAGGACGAAAGCGTGACGCGTAACAACCTTACATGTCACGAGGCAGAAACTTTGACGTTTTGCAACCAATCTTACCGGGATCACTGGAAATAAAGGACCATTCACAGCAAAAATATTGTGCAAAAACTTTCAATTCAGTCAGCCACCCAACCTCACGACGCAATGCATTGTGTTTATTAGTACAGTATCGACCGAGAGCCGACGTTTCACCGGTCAGCGAATCTCCATTCCGGAACATAGAATACCATGTCTTGTATATCAGACGTGTACCACAAATCTTTGATCTGCCACAGATAGTTATTATATTTTAATTTTGATCACGAAATTCTAACATTGCAAGAAACGATTATTTTTTTTGATTTAAGGTTAGCGCATAGTACGCATGCGCGAGATAGGGAAGCGGACACTTTAGAGACCTTAAGCAACTGTGACGGCAACGGTTGACTGAGCCTACGTTCACACGGCCCGGAAGGCGGGGTTGAAAAATTTGACCGGGCATTTTGTTCACACGGAACCCTTGAATATTTTCGCTCTGTTCACACGGAACTGACAAACCAGGTTGAATTTTAACTTTTGTCAGTGGTTTTACCAACTGCCCATGCACCGCAGAGTGCTACTTTACCAAATCCAAAATGGCGTCGAGGAAAAGTTACCACGCATCCATGCAACCAAGCATTTGCCGTACAAAGGTTTAGACGGTCAAGTGTTCACATCGCGCCGGTTTAATTTTCGACCGTACGGGCTAAAAATTCGTCCTCGATTTTTGAACAGCTAGGCGTCTAAACTTTCGTACGGTTAGCGTGGTTCCGTGTGAACGAAACACCTAAACGTACGAATGTTTAACCGGTCGAAAACTGATTCGTCCGGTACCGTGTGAACGTATATAGCCTGAAATGACAACTGCCGAGTTCTCCTTTTATTGTCTATCATCCATTCGTTTTTATTGTTTTCTGAGTGGAAGGCTGTTAGTGTAACGAAGAGCAGACTCAAGTTACGAAGCTGAAGTGATAACAGGGCAATTTATTTGGTGACGTTCATGTTGTCTACAAAACCGACGGTCCAAATCAGTGTTTTTCACGTTGTAATTTTCGCTCGACGGTGGCCGCCAGCTTGCTGCATTTCCACAGGAAAATTCTGCACGAACTTGTTTCGAGATGTCTTCGTCGCTGTACTGATTGCTCAAGCTTCAAATTGTCATAATAAGAGCCAAGGCCGAGCTCTGACCAAGCGAAGGGCCGGTGGCCGCATGGGCAGGAGAATGGAGGCGGACAAAAGCCCTTCCCTGGTCCCTGGGAACGAGAGTGGCTGGAGAAGTGGAGGCGAATAGCGAAAGATCTCCACCGTGTCCTTCTCGAAACTAACCGAGTTTGCTTTTAATATTCTTTTACTGTTAATATTGCGACTAATTATTGTATGATTTTTGTTCTCTAGATTGAGGCCACCTAGCTATATGCTCCTAAAAGCCCTTCCATGCAATATGCAGCTTTTTAAATATTGGTTGACTCTTGAAAAGAGCGAGGCGCAAAGGATAATACTGACCAAAATGGGAGCTTTCTATTACCTTCTATTACCATTCTGCTGGAATCATGAGCAGCTTTGGCAGTCAAAATACCGCGGTCGCAAGATATAATTATCTCCCGTTAGCGTTAGTGCCTTTTACGTATTTCCCTTCACGCTTTTCAAAGGTCGACCTTTCTTAAATATCCGTATATACTCTTTATTACAAGTACGTACAAATTTGGAGCTTTTTAAAACATTAAAAAAATATGTTCTTCCCAATTAATTCAAAAATTGAAATACAAATGTGCTTCCAAAATCAAGATGGAAATTGGATAAAAAATACAGTAATGGCATATTATGAGGAGAGGTGAGCACTGGGTTACAAATAATTGACGAGTCTAAAATGGGCCGGGGGCAGTCACGGTAATGCTCGTAAGTCGTAACGTGAGAGAGATTTCTTCAATAAGAATAGAAATCTCAAATGAATATTGTAAATATATGGTAGAAAATTCAGTAACCTTGGGTTTGGTTAATTACAAGAACGGATACGGAGTTCGATGGTCCAAGATTCTAACGGATTGTTTGACGCTCCCACTTTTTTCCTCCGAGACTCCACGAAAACAAATTATTTCCGGGCCGGAACAGTGACGCACACGCGCATACCGTAACTGGTAACCAAAATCGAGGTCGACTATTAGTCTACCTTTTGTTTGACGTTCGAAGAATCGCGTATTCAGCTAGTTCGGTTAAAAGGCATGGTATTTAATCACATCTCGTGATTAAAGGGTTAAGGAGCGTTCTCAACATGTTCCCAAGTCTCGCCCATTTTTATTCCTCGACATTCTTATAAAAAAAGTGTAAGGCTCCCAACTCGCTGTCACGTTTTTCTATCTATTTCAGAATTGACACATATCAATAATAATAATAATAATTGTTTTTTATTCCTGAATCTTGAAACCAAGTCATATCCTGACCGAGTACCACCTTCAGGAACTCAATTTGCAGTGCGAGTATATACAGTGTTAGGACCGGCTGTTGCACGTTAGGAACGCCTGACTGAATTGATCATATGGCACTATCCCAGAAAACCTTTCACGCGTAAAGAGTATCAAAATGGCCGCCATTTTAAGATTCGGTCCATGTTTTTGAAATAGGTCAAAATACATTGAAACGTATCATATTTGAATGCATTTATCAGCTCGAGTTGTAAATGGGCTGGCAAGCAGCACCTTTGTTGAATACAATTACCAGAACTGGCCTGTTTTATATTTTATCTTATGGAATTCATTTCTTTTCAAACGAAACAAGCTTTCCATTGTAGATTTTAGAGGGTTGGGTCTGGACTTAAATTCTGTCCCAGTTTCCTTATCTAAACTCAGCCAGACAGTTTTCAAAATGGCGGACGAAGAATCATCTTTCTTGTTTAAACTTCAATCAATTATTTTGGATGTATATGTTGCGTTTTGTTTCTGAATTTTACCGCAAACGGTTTCTTTGAGAATCATGGAATTCCTCAGGACCATTCATTTTCCAAGATCAGATAATACTTTATATAGATTATACCATTAGTTGCCAAACTGTGTCGAAATTAGAAGCGAAGTTCTTCGAGTGCAGATAAGTAAGAAAACTGCTTCACTTTACGAGTCACTTGTTTGTCTCACCGGCATTTATATGCCGTAGAAAAGTACCTATTTACACATAAAGTTCTGATCTGTGTGTAAAAAAGATTTGTTTAGTTTGATGTTTGTTTTGATTGAATAGTCGCTCAAATACTTACAGTTCTTGTGGTGTTAATTCGCTAAAAACTTAAATCTTCACTCGAAACGAATTTATTCAACTTAAATCGTTGTAATTCCAAATAGGGTTTCACTGTAATTCTATATTTGGTATACAGTGTGAGGCCAGAAAACGAAATTTTGCGTATGTAGAAATATTGCTATAAAAAGCGCTTGTTACTAATCTCACAACGCATTCTGGGCTGGTGCCTCTCGAGCAGGCAAGACAGCATGCGCTGATTGGCTAACTTCTAGCACGTGATAAACACCCGATCAACTTTAACAAATATTGAGGCCATGTAAGTAATTACGAACTTTAACTCTTGGTTCAATTCTGAAGACAACAAAGTAAGAAAAGAGGAAAGTGCAGAACACCCGAAAAAATAGTTGTATTACATTACGTCACATGTGAATGACCCAAGTCTCAAAATGTGTTTTATGTTTTTCACATTTTTCATTGCTACTTTGTGAATTTTTAAGTAGTTTTACCCTTATCTGAAAACCCCAATATTCAAATAAGAAAATAATTAAGCGGAAACTTTTAAACCAAAAATGATTTCCTCACCACCCATCAAAGTGTAATGGCCTGCCCTCATGCAGCCTCCACCGGTAATACAAGTTCCTCTACCAGCAGGCGTTGAGGTCATTCCCTCATCCCACCCCCAATATAATTAATCCTCCCGAGTGTGCCTCAATTAGTTCCTCAGCAGACTAGATTGCATTGCACCATACTGTTTGGACGCAGGGGTCATCCACCACACCCCACCCCACCCCAACCTATTTGTCCAAAAGTAATGGCCAGTTCTCAGCCTCCCAACTGTGACACGATGGTACTGCAGGATCCCCTACCATTCAGATTAAATACTTGCGAAGCACTCAAGACCAGAGTCGGACCGTATGAGACTAATGGACTGCGATTACCAGTTCTTGCATACTCAAATGGTATATAAAGAAATTTGCACTTTGCAAATGAATTAGAACTTGTACAATAATCAAAACACAGCAATCAAAAGAATTTTTCATAAGTGCAAGCTGGCCTAAGTAATGGCTCCCATAGCAATGAATACAAGTGGTGGCCAGTGATGGAAAATTACTGGTGTCGTGGGTGAATGATAGGGGATAGCGGAACTTGTGAAAAACTAAGAGTTGACTTAGAAGAGAGCTAGATTTGCTGCTCAGCACTGAGTAACAGATTGTATCTGGAATTAGTTATAATACGATGTAATCAAAATTTAGAGAATTACATAAACTACACACAGTGCATTTTCTTTCCATATACTCATCCGAAAAAAATTGGTATATCGCGAGTATGTGGAAAGAAAATGCACTGGATGTAATTTATGTAATTCTCTATACTAACTTTCCCAGCCTCGAAGTCCGTATTTCTAATCAAAATTTAGAGGATGGGCAATATGAGGTAATGCAAATGAAATAGAACTTGTGCAGTAATCAAAACACAGCAATCAAAAGTTTTTTCAGGTAATTTGAGGCAATCAAGGAAGGTGCAAAATGTCTTCACAGCTACCAGCGCCAGATTGTTTGTAAGAAGCTCGGTGGATGGACCAAAGAATCCTTGGAAATTCCCTTCAACGTCATACGAGTTCCAGCACCTGTGTAACAACAACAGAACAAGCTGGAGGAGTTTGTTGAACCACCGAAAATACAAAGAACCAGCAAACAGGAGACGAGTGTTTATATGACGAAAGTAGAAACAAAACTACCCAGTAATGTAAAATAGAGACAAAAATAGGTGTGATGAGTCTTAAGCCCGGACCACAAGAGCATGAGAGTTGTTGAGAGTCCAAACTCTCCCTCTTGTTTGATTGCAGCTCTCGTGAACTTTTCATCGAATTTGAACAATTTCACAATCCCATGAGAGTTGAGGAGAGTTTTCTTTTGTTTCGCGCGCATGTGTCTCTAGAATTTAATTCTTTAACGCAATTGCTTTCCGTTTGTCGGGTCAGGTGGTCCGACCAGTCAGTTTGCAAATCGACAGCTGTAGGAACTGGTTCCGTCCAGACTGACACAACATGTCGGAAAAACGCCAACCAAGCTCACAAACTTGCAAAAAACAAGAAATATATACAAAAGATAAGGGTTTTAACACACCAGGTTTGCTTATCTTACTTTTCTTCGTCCACTGTGAAAGGTCAATCGCGTAATTTTTTGGTCGAAAAAAGTTCTTACACACTTCATACTTTTGCAGTAAAATTGGATTTCGAGACGCCAACTTGGAAATTTGGCCAGCGTTTGTCTCTTGCTGCCTCACACGCATGCGCAGTCATTATTCCGATATGTCGACTGACACTGGTTATAGCTTAGAACCGTTCAGTTCTTCCGTTATACCCAACAGCTGGTGAGTTATGGCGGGAAAACGCATGCGCGTGCTTTGACAAGGGCGACTAAGAACTTCCATTTTACGGGACCATGTATATTCTCAACTTCAGGCCTTTTGTAAATCGTATCGACCAGGTTTGTCCTCAAAAATTGGTTTTTGTAAAGGTCGTTAGCACTGCTGGTTCAAAACAGAAGCTTGTGCTGGCAAGAGCATCGACAAAGTCTGTCCGAAAAGGTCGGCTTTTTCGAGAAATTTGCAACCAAAAATACAAGAAACTGTAACCAAATTGTAGCATCTTGCTAACATGTTTCAATCGATGTTTGACCTTAGCAGTTGGAACTGTTTGTATAACACACTAGTCTGGGGGTCAAAATCTTGTCCACAGTCTATATGTCTTCTTGCAAGAGACTTCAACGGAAATAGGAACCAACTTTATGGAAACTTGTGACCTGATACTTGCAAATGTGTTTAAATCAACGTTTGTCTTTAAGAGTTGGCTTTTAAGGTAGTCAGCTCTTGGAACGGACGATAAGGATTGGCTTTCTCGATGGCTTGTGACGGACATACATGGAACATGAAAATTGTTGGTACCTAGCCGCCCTTGACCTTGACATTAACAACGGCCGAGCAAGAACCAGTCGGGCGGGCTGGCGGGACCCGACATAGCACTGAAATGGAAAACTCCCTCAAACTAGAAACAGTTTAGAATGGAACATGAAAATTTGTTGGTACCTAGCAGCCCTTGACCTTGACATTAACAATGGCCCAGTAAGAACCAGTCGGGCGGGACCCGACTTAACACTGAAATGGAAAACTCCCTCAAACTACAAACAGTTTAGAATGGAACATGAACATTGTTGGTACCTAGCCGCCCTTGACCTTTCCATTAACAATGGCCTAGTAACAACCTGTCGGGCGCGACCCGACATAACACTGAAATGGAAACTCCCTCAAAGTACACACAGTTTAGCTATCCTACCGATGGTCAGTGACTGAATTATCTTTTACTTCAGAAACATCTTAGTTTTCTGTACAATCTAAATTTGTCAATTCTTATCAACCCTGTTCCGACAGGTCAGAATAACAATTGCGCATGCGTTCGCGCTGACAATGTTTTTACGGCTAAAGTAAGGAAGATAAGAAAAATCTGTTCACGTTCTCCGACCTATACCCTGATCTTAGTTTGACTGCGCGCAGGAGACAACTCCTCCTCTGGTTCGACTCTCATCCATCAATTCTCATTCAACTTATTCATGCTCATTTGATCTGGGCTTCAGAAAACAAATAACTCAGGGGCAGATTGGACAGTGACGGGAATTCGTGAGATGATGAGGACGACCTCACTCAATTCACTCCCTTCAAACCTTCCCATAATTCCCAGAGTGCTCAACTCTGCAGCTTTTTGAGACCTCTGCTAAGGTAAAGCCGCTGACTAGAAACATCTAGAAGATAGAGTATAAAAAAACTCTTGCGCCTATGAGCACCAAACTAATCACAAACATAGATTAATATTGAGATTACCTTAATTGTTCCTTGACTATTGGCTGCAACAATTACATTGGATCCCTGCAATATGAACCTAAATGTTAGCCTTTGGACTTCATCTCAGACATTCAGAGTTCTACACTACAACTGAAACCGCCGTAAAACGTTTGCACAATTAGGACTTATTTTCATTTTTATTTGCACTATTTATAGGATGAATACAGTATAATGAATTCAATTACTAAATAAACAAACTAAAAAAGTCAATAAAAAATATAGAAAAATATAACATAAAACCAAAAACAAATAATAAAGAAAAGTAATTAAGTTATTAAGTAAACAGGTAAATAGGTAAACAAGTAAATAAATGAACAAGTAACAAGTAAATAAACAAATAAATTAGTAAATAAATATATAAATAAATAAGAAAGTAAATAAATAAATAAATAAATACATAATATAATGTAATGTAATGTAGTGTAGTGTAATATAATGTAATATAATATAATGTAATGTAACGTAATGTAATGTAATAGAAAAACGAATCAGATGGAATGAGTGTGCGCGGAGATCAAAGAAGACTGTTGCTTTCGAGTTCACCAGTTTCCCAGGCACGATAGTCTGGGAAAAAAGCTGATAAAGAACCATTAAAATGTCCGTCCATTAGAACGCCATGATGGGAAGAAATGTTTTGTTTACTTGCTTAATACGGTAGAAATTCTTCATAAAATCTGAGAATAAAACTATTTAGCAGTAAATCAGGCAAGACTAATACATTTGCCGACAGCAGTTCTTCTTACAAGTCTTATAGTTACGAAAATACAATTTCTAAGGACAACGTAAGCAATTCAGACTTATCGGACAGCTCAGTGATCCGCGCGGCGCTAATATAATGTTAGAATGGAAGGATGACTTGCGCCAGTGTGAAGTTGTGTGTGTGTGTGTGTGTGTGTGTGTGCGCGCGCGAGTGTTAAGAACAACACAACAAACTTCCTTCGTGTTAGTTGGTACTCACCGTTCTCCAACAAACAGCACTTACAAACTCATTGGCATCTTCATCCTTCTTATCTTTTTCCTGTAAGGGGAACAATGTGTATCACAAGTAAATAATGATCAGGTCTCGGAAATTCTCAGACTTGCAATAAAACTTACAACTTCACAGAAGAGAAATAGAAAAAAATTGCAACCGTAGCATTCTTAGACTGAAACACGACGTGCTACTGTGAACACTTAGTGGCGCTTCCAAATGCTATAGAATATATTTATGGCTGTTCTTGCCTTGCATGGATATATCTGAGTGAAAGAAAAAGAGAAGTGAAATATCAGGTGAGAGCTGGTTGATGTGCGACTAGTCCGTTTAGTGAAAGTCTGAAAGAGAGGAGTTTGTTTGGAGTGCGACGGATGGCAGGTATTCCATTAGTATTTGAAAGTCTATACTAGAAAGAACGTGTACAATTGACTGTCTAGGGCAGAGAGATGGGTGAGTAGGGATGAGGGGTGGTAGGGGAAAAGGAGAGGTGTCTACATCAATAGGACGGGTTGGATTTTGGAGGAGACCTGTGTTAGGGTTCTACCCTGCTGCATCCTCCTTTGTTCCTTTTCACGTAATTTTATAATGAATTTCACCAAGGTCAGTCCTACCAGCACACTCCTAACTGTGTCAAACTTGAAAGTCAGCAGCTGTTTGGAGAGCCCCTTGTAGTACACGTACAGAGAGTTGTTTTCACTTCCTGGTAATAAGCAAACACAAATCACTTTATCATACGTAATGAGGCCATTGTACCCCCCCCCTGGCCATGCCATCACAATCACGGAACGAACAGAGCCATAACGTAAAAATAAGGGGGGTGACTCACATATAAAACGGACGGGGATGCTCATGGGAAATGGACCGGCTACTTGAATCCATATCTGTTTAACATATATTTTGACTATAGTTTTATATCGTTTATTACACTTTATACTGTTTTTATGTTTTTTACTCTTAAAGCGCTTTTGAACATTTTGCAAAAAGCACCATAGAAACTCCTCATTATTATCATTATTATTTTTATCATCATCATTATCATTATTATTATTATTATTACCTTTATAATCATTAGTATCAATATTATTGTTATTATTATCATTATCACCATTAAAAGGTACAACTCTGTGGCGGATTAAACTAATTCTTACCACTAACAATACAATTAGAATCTGGAGCACTAAGACAATAAAGCGAATGATGATTTTAAGAAATGATGACCGGTTGTCCTGATCCTGTTCTATAACATGTTTATTCAACTGGCGCACTGCACCCCTAAAAGGTACTGTGCTGACCGCAAATGTTAATTATTCATCTTTCACACCCTAAGCGATTACGACGTGTATCCACGTCCATTAAATGTAGGAGTCCCGACGGGGGGTTTCCTTACTGTCTATGTTGCACGACTAGGAAATCTCTATCACCACACATCGTCGACTCTAAGGAACTGTCGATAACAATATGTTCGCGAGCTCGGACTTTTGTGTGACGTCATAACTTACATTTTGCCTCAGCATAAATTCAACTCCAAGGTTCAAACAAAGAGGCCTCCATAAATACACCATTTTACTAATGCAAAGTTTCGCTAGATCCATTCCCTCGTGGGGGCTAAAAGTGATGTTTATGTTGA
>JAOEHT020002867.1:0-15180 GCA_025448195.2 Parazoanthus atlanticus | reverse complement strand
GGGGTAGGGGGGGGTTAGTAATTTTATAGGAGGGGGCACGACTTTTTCGGAACTTCAGAAGAGTGCGGGGGGGGGGGGTCACATCTTTTTAGAATTTTTGGGCACCAGTGCAAACCTGTCAAAATTTTGTAAATATGGTCAAAACTACACTCAAATTGCGAGAAATGCTATTTGAAGTGACCTTCTAAATCAAAATTTTCCGAGGGAAGAAGCTCGCGCCTTCGGCGCTCGTATGGTGCACCCCTCTTCAAAATTTTTAGATCTGTCAGCATGAGACTATAGTTTCTTGATATGCTGTCATCACCATTTTCATTTGCATCTTAAGCCTGTTATTACACTCGACTACAGCAATAATGTATGAGAACAGCATCTAAAATACTCTTGTTTTTTTTCAATGAAAATTTAAAGGAAAGAAAGAAGGGTTCAGAAACCTTTCAGACTTAGCACTTTTTGTAACTAAAAACTTGAAAGCAGTTCAGCAGCCTAGGAAAACAGCTAGGGTCTGCTGAAAACTATTACTTTTACTGTACTACTTGAACTTGAAAATAGTACATATTATTAGGAGACGTGGGTTCGAGTCCCGCTCAGGACATAAAAACACTTTTCCGACATGTGTATCGAACGACGCAGTGAGAGACGAAACCACAAGAAGAAAATATTACCTGTTTAGAATAGAAGATCATTCATTTGGTACATCAAATGAAAGTTTGCATAGGATTATTAAATACTGATTTTTAAATTACAGCACTGAGTAGAAATGTAGTATGGCCTGTTCAACTCCATAAAGTTTTGACTGATAAAAATACATCACCCACGGACGGTGTGAGTTGCTGCTTAGTAAAATTGATGAATAATATCTGAGCAAGATAGCTGAGCGATTGAGGGGGGGAGGGTCATAATTTTTTCTTCAAGCTACAAGGGGGGTCACAAAAATTTTCGTGACCCCAAACTGCAAATGATTAACAATGCTCAAACTTCAAGATTCAAACTGGATGTTATGTATAAAAGGAATGAGTATTTAAACCAAGAATGTTCCAAAGAATTATGCTCCAAAACGAAACGCACTTGCATTTGCTTTGTTACTTTGAAAGGATTGCAGGGACGATATGTACATCGGACAATCAGTGATTCACTTAAAGATTCACTCAAACATGCATGAAGGCATTACAAAAATGATTAATCCGGCTTAGGACCAATACAATGCGCGGATGAAATTGAACCGGAAAGTTTAGAAAATTAGAGACGGTCAACCAACTACAAACAAAAAGCGATGTATTATAAAACTAAAAGCTTGAATGGGTTTTATTCCCCTATAAGGCTTCAGTGTCTCAACTTACCTTTGTAAAGTCAACGGGTTCTGGACGCTTAACAACCACCCCTTCATGTCTCAGAATGTTGCAGAATTCTTCCACCTCTGCTTGGGCTTTCTTGGCGTGTTCGATGTTGGGGTAGGGTCGGCCTCCAAATCGCTCAAAGAATTCGAACTCCTTGTCACCGCACCAGTGTCTGTGTAGAGGTTCCGTTAACGGGACGGCTGCACCTGAAGACATCAACGTTTCGTTAACCTAGAATGTCCTTGATTACAGTGGCCTATCGCAAAATATTGCACTAACTTGGCCCCGGATGCTTGCTAGTGGGAAACTTTAAGTTCAGTACTCAGTGTACTTTCCCCTAGTAGCAAATGAGGAATGAAATGATATAACCCTTATTATATTCTGCGTAAATGCTACGAAAATGCTGGGCAATGAACAAATAATTAAATCCACGGCATTTGTTGAGCAAGTGCTGCACAGTTAATACTTGATTACATCCACAGTATATAAATTAACACATAATAAGATCGAAGTTTTTTGCTGAGCGAAATGTTTACATCAGAACCAGAACTGGTTTCAAACAATTTTGTCCAATTTTGCTGACCTAATGGGCTTTGCCCAGGCTTCTCCAAGATAAACAATAGGCAGCTGTGTGACGTGTACTGGAAAACCTCATAGAATACAGTGACTTTTGTTTTGACTCTTATTCATGAGGGATTGTTTTGTGACTTTTACAGGAAAACTGCACAGAATACACACCTTACATATAACAAGGGGTCTTATTTGGCCCTATAACCTAACCGGAGAACGAACAAGCGTGACCCTATCGGTGTCTGATTGCCGGGGGCCTTATAATTGGTGACCTTATAACCGGCCGGGGCTTATAATAGGGATCCCTCTAGCCGGGGGACGTATAACCGGGGACTTATAACCGATCGCCTTATAACTGGGGGCCTTATAACCGGGGGCATATAACCGGGAGCCTAGAACCGGGGACCTTTTAACCGGGACTTAAAACCAGGGACTATGTAACAGGGGGCCATATAATCGAGGACTTAAAACCCGTCGCATTGTAAGTCGGGGCCTTGTAACCGGGGGCATTAAACCGGGGGCTTATAAGTGGGAACCTCTTAACCGGGGACTTAAAACCAAGGACCATGTATAACCGAGGAAAACCGGTCGCCTTATAACTTGTCGGCGGCGCAAAGGTCGAGTGGTTAGCCTGTCTGATTGAAGGTCGTGAGTTCCAACCCCGGCCTGACCACTGTGTTGTGTCCTTGGGCAAGGCACTTTACTCGACTTACTCCAATCGACGCGGCTGTACTGATAATTGAATACCAGCATCTGTTGGGGGCTAACCTGCGATGGATTAGTGTCCTGTCCACGGGGAGTCACAGACTTTCATCCGCTTAACACTGCGGAAACCGGAGATAAGCGCCGGCCTTATGAGCCACTTGGATCGAGAAAAGATTAAGCTTTAGCTTACAACTGGGGGCCTTATAACCGGGGCTTTATAATCGGGGGCTTAGAACTGGAACCTTTTCATCGCGGACTTAAAACAAGGGACCTTGTAACTGGGAGTCTCATTACCGGGGGCGCTACAACCGGGGACTTATACCGCTGGGCTTTATAACCCGGGGATTTAACACCGGAGACCTTATAACCGGGAACCTTACAACCGCCGAACTTATAGCCGGGGACCTTACAACAAGGAACCTTATAACCAGGGACCTTACAACAGGGAACCTTATAACCGGGGACCTTACAACAGGGAACCTTATAACCGGGGACCTTACAACAGGGAACCTTATAACCGGGGACCTTACAACAAGGAACCTTATAACCGGGGACCTTACAACAAGGAACCTTATAACCGGGGACCTTACAACAGGGAACCCTATAACCGGGGACCTTACAATAAGGAACCTTATAACCAGGGACCATACAACAGGGAACCTTATAACCGGGGACCTTTCAGAGGGGACCTTATAACCGGGGACCTTACAACAGGGAACTTTATAACCGGGGACCTTACAACAAGGAACCTTATAACCAGGGACCTTACAACAGGGAACATTATAACCGGGGACCTTACATTGAGAACCTTATAACCGGGGACCTTACATTGAGAACCTTATAACCGGGGACCTTACATAGGGAACCTTATAACTAGTGTCGCGGTAAATGATCCCAACAGACTGATTTCCTAAAACACGTTTTCAAGTACCTTCCAGCCTGCCAACAATAACTTCTTCTAATGGGTCCCACTCATTGTAGGAGCACACTGGACTCTCCGGGTGGACGCCTTCCTCATATCTCCCCTCAACAGATTTCCTGTCCTTGTTCTCATATCTCCCCTCAACAAATGTCCCGTCCTTGGGCGAGTTGAGGCTGCTTTCTTCTCTTTTAATGGACGCTCTTGGTGTGTAAGATGAAAAAGTCCGCCAAATCTAAATAAATAATTAAAGCACTGTTATATAAAAACTGCTGCAATGAGAATTAAAACCAGGAGTTCTGAGCATAAAGCCCGTGGGGTCTCCCGTATAAACGGACGGGCATGCTCAGCCCCCCTCCCCAATCCCCGATGGGGCCGGCACAAAGCATCCACGTAAGTTCGACCATAGACCACCGGAATAGTCAAATTCTCACATACAGAAAATCAAACTCGAAAGATTGTGTTTTGACTTTCTACGAAGCGAAAATTTTTCTTTTATCGTTTGGTTCTCTTATTCAAAACTTAACTTAGGAGTCATTTTTATACTTAAATAAGCGCCCCGGGCGCATAATTGAATTTTGGACCTAGAGGGGGTGGTCATTAGCGACGGACTGGGTGCTTATTTAATTTTTGATATCTTTAATTGGAACATAACTTGTAATACTTTAACAGAAATAAAGGTAAAGAGAAAAAACAGTTTCACAACGAACTGTAACTAAGATAAAATTTCAATGAGTTGCTGAAGTGTGGGGTAGAGGAGCGAGGGCAGGGCGCTTATTTGAAGCAGGGCGCCTGTTTGGTAGTCAATTAACTACACGCAATAGCAAAAGTTTGCAAAACAAATCAGTACCCAAGAGCGATTTGCATGATGGTTGACATTTCGTTTACTTTGTCAGTCTTTAAGAACTGAGTGACAGTTCCTCAGAGCGGGACCATGACAATCTGCAATAAATCATCATCACGATTTGTATGTCATTTGAAAAATTGACGTTAGCTCCTTTATATGCCAGAAATGGAAAGAGTCGAATTTGGTAAGCAGCGAAAATTTGGGGGATTTATTTCAAGAATTGTTACATTGGTGAAGGTTTTAAAAACATCAATTTTAAGAGAGAATTTATGGTGAGTTTAGCGTGGAGGGGCAAACTTGCATGTCCAAGTGAAATTTACCAGACACACATTTTGTTGTTGTTGTTGTTGTTGTTGTTGTTTTCAGGGCGTATCTGACTGTAAGCCAGTTAAGCACGGGCTTAAAAGATTTTTGAGGGATATTATTTTTCGAACGGCCAAATTGAAAAAAAGAGTATTAGATTTCTTTGCGTTAATCATATTATGTAGAAGTAGGGAAATACAACATTAGCGTGATTGTAACTTAGAGGTCCAACTAAAATTACTTTAGGGCCTGTAATACCCGGGTCTTGTTCCAGTGTAAATTGGTAACCGTATATCAGCAACATTCCGGTGGAGGGCTTAAAGCTGAAAAGTGCTCAGGAACGCCCCTGGTTGTTGTTGTTGTTGTTGTTGTTATTGTTGTTGTTGTTGTTGTTGTTGTTAAAAAGTCCGTCAATGTCATATTTTTTAGATAAACTCCCAAATTTCGCTGTTTACCAACTTCGACGTGTTCTTTTCATTTCTGGCTTTTGAAAAGAGCTGAAATGACACACAAATCGTGACAAGGTCCATTTAGGTTACTGTGCACGTTGAAGTACTAGTGCGCCAAAACATCAAATTTAGATCCTAGCTAATATAGGTATAGCCGTTTGAAAGATCATTATGACAAAAATCCTTGCAACGAAAATCTCAAACTGTTGTCGAAATATTGTGAACAAAAGTTTGCATAGAAACTAAGTTTACAGTCGTCTGCTCTTTCTTTAAAATCAATTTCTCGAAAAAATTTTTCGCACAAGTCAAGCAAATGCAAAAGTACACAGCTCGTTCAATTTTATAGGCTAGAACCATAAAATGTGGCATAGCGTTAGCGTGATAACAAATAGCATTCAAAACATTGTCAGAAAAATTAGAGGTTGGATTTAGCATGTCTATTTATGGGATCAGTTTTCCACATTTTCTTGAATCAGCTTTAAAACACAACTAAAAATGCCGACACGGGATTTGTATGTAAACTGTACTGATGACAGGAAGTGAAATCTCAGCGATTTGGGACAAGTCAGGTCGGAAACAGTACGGTCGTCGCAAATAGCAACTGTATTAGATATTTACAACGTGTTTTAGTTCTTCAGATTCAGTCATCATATATTTTTCAAGGCAGTGATGGTACGAAATAACGTAAATTAAACCCAAACCATAGACCTTATGCATAATACGCCCCAGTGGCCATAAACAATAACTTCAAATCGAGGTCAGTTTCCAAGTTATCATACATTTGCTGTATTTCTGCGTTTCTAGCCTCGACTCAAAATTTTTATTCATGGCCAGTGGGGCGTATTATGCATAAGGTCTATTCATTACAATAAATAGCGCTATATAAGTTTGAATTCATCACCATCACCATCACCATCACCATCACCGCCACCATCACCATCATCATCATCACCATCATCATCATCATCACCATCATCATCATCACCATCATCATCATCACCATCATCATCATCATCATCATCACCATCATCACCATCATCATCACCATCATCACCACCATCATCACCATCATCATCATCACCACCATCATCACCATCATCATCATCACCACCATCATCATCATGACCACTGTCTTAAAGATATCATCACCATACCACCAATAACATTACAACTGCTATCATCATCATCATCATCACCATCACAATAATCATCATCGTCATCACCACCACCATCAACATCACAACCACTATCAGCATCACCATTATCATCAGCATCAGCATCTTCATCATCGTCAAGAAATAATCAAATAGATCACTTATTGTTAGCTCTGTGAACATAACTCTCAATTTTATTTACCAATACTGACTAAGACAATACAAAAGTTTTGTTTAAGAGCAAAAATGTTTTTCAACAGAGGATCAAATTAATACTATACATAGTCAGATACTGTTTAGAACTAATTAAATGACCATGGAAACCTAAACTTCATGCTATCCAAACCAGACTTGTTATTGTTTTGACCTCTGTAATAATTGAACATAATTTGAGTAATATTGTCAGTAGAATTAATACATGTTTATTTAGTTAGTAGTAGCTTGAATTCATACTACTGTCCAGACGACTGGTTTATTTCAAAACATGAGTTAAATTTAATACAGATGCTCAGTATACAAAATACATTGGACTGGCATTCTAAAAAACTACTATATGTTTACCTTGTTTTTGTTCAGGCTGGCACAAAGTGATGGAAGCAATTGACAGTGCAGTTGAACATGGTCATTTCAATCCAGTGAAGGTAAAATAATAGACATAATAATACTGTCAAACCAACAGGAAAACTATCTTGTAGTTTTAAGCAAAATATCTTTATTAACTATTTCAACAATAATGTTGTCACAAATATGGATAAGTCTGAATACCATTCACCACCATTTGTACTCAAATTTTCATCACACGTGACCTGTAGAGTTAATTATTTGATCACAATGGACAGCTTCTCAACTTGTAGCACAACTTAATTGACTGAGACAGATTTTTCTATGCCAGGTTGGCAGGTATGCAAACTTGTCACAGGAATTTTTTGCACCTGCATTGTGGCCATGTGTCGTCAAAAAGATGTTTGTCATGTTTTGCATTCACATGCAACTTTCATGGTACTATAGTAGTTGTGACACATCAGCAAATTGAATCAGAAATTTTATGTGCTATTTGTCCTTGAAAATTATGTTTCAGTCATTGAAATGGAAGAGAAGACTTAAAAGACTTTTGATCAACTACTGTGATCATTTGAAATGATGGTCCCAGAAATTCACAGAGCTGAGCTGAAGACATGTCTAGATCATCTCTAAACTGATTGATGCCTTGAGATGAGGTGAAAGGGAGAGGCGAGGTTGTCTCCCAAGGGGTAAAACCCTAATGTTTAAAGATCTGTTTGACTCGCCAATAAAGACATGAGCAATTGAAAATGATCACGGTTATAGTTGTCGTAGGTCTTTAAAAGAATACAAGCAACAACACACAAAAGGTTTTAGCCTGCATATTTTTGCAATAACATGTATGTGTTTGGGAAACCATTATTTGGTTCTCCCATTTTGCCTCCATGGAAATGATAAAGTACCAAAAACATTTTTTTTTCGAGAAGTAGAAACAGGAGTTGTGGTCTCTGTGGCTAAAGCTGCTCCTGATTTTCAATTTGCATGTAGGAGGTATGATTTTAACATTTATTTTTTGACAGGTAAACTGTGTTGTTATGAAAGGGCTTAATGATGATGAAATATGTGACTTTGTGTCTTTGACGCAAAACAAGGTAAGTTAATATTTCACATAAAAAAGTAACTAACTAATTATGTAACTTTGTCGATACTATAGTTATTCTGACTAATTTTTTAACTAAATTTATTGAGCAATAGGATACATGATTGTATGTTTTGTTGATGTTACCCACCAGATAAATAGAAGAGAATAAACGTCTCTCTAGCTAATGAATGCTTTTCATTTTCAGCCCATTGATGTGAGATTTATTGAGTATATGCCTTTTGATGGTAAGATTATAATTCATTTACGTTTATCTAGATACACTTAATTGTTACATCTTAAATTAGATATGTTTGCTCTTGCACTGTTTTTAAATACCAGCAAAAAATAAATTTAAGAAAATGCTTTTTTGTTAAGTGTGTATCCCAAGCAAGGTTCCTGTGTTTTCCTGATGCACTTGGAACCAAAAAGGATGCATTAAATAACTTCTCACATACCCCATGCATATGGGATGCATGAAAATTTTCACAGGTCTATGAAAACAAGTCCCTGGAACTCGCTATAACTCTGCAATAACATGTACGGGAGTCTTGCACAAAGCTAGCTTTAATTATAGTGGTTTCCTAGCCTTTCTTTAAACTATTATTAATAATAAAATTATTGTTTTCATTCGAAATTTTGCTTAATGTATTGTCTTGTATATTTTTTACTATATACCTTGAACATTTTTTTCCCTCCGTATTTATTATTTTCTTTTGAGGGTCATAAGTTAGAAAACTGTAACTGGTATTATGTTCACCCTCTATAAATAAAGATTATCGTATCATATTGTATTGTATTATATTGTATTGCATTGTATTACATTGTGTTGTGTTGTATTGTATTGTATTGTATTGCATTGCATTGCATTGTATTGTATGGTATGGTATGGTATGGTATTGTATTGTATGGTATGGTATTGTATGGTATGGTATTGTAGTGTATAACCTGCAAGTGTTCAGCACATTAATTTGTACATGAAAATGAGACAAAGAGGGGGATATTTCCCCCTTTCAATTCCCTTCCATTCTCAATGTCCTTCTCAGTTTCCATTTCCAGTTTGCTGGAGCCCTACGGTTCCTGTTGACCATACAGTAGTCTCAGAATGTTGCAGATTGAGGTTTTACAGAGCAAATGTGAGTAGCTGGAAAAAATGATATGTTACAAGGAAATTATCTAACTTCTTTCCAGGCAATAAATGGAGTCACAACAAGTTTGTATCATACAAAGAAATGCTGGACAAGATAAAAGCGAAGTGGCCAGATTTTTCAAGGCTGGCAGATGAACCAAATCACACCTCCAAGGTATCAAACTGTTTGAAATGTTGAGATTTGGTTCGATTCAGAAGATAAAGCTGCCTTGAATTTGTTGCGTTTGTGTTGCATTGATTATTTTGTACATTCACGGTTCAGTATGGTACCAGTTATGGAAAGGTCGCCTGATTATAACAAGCAATGGATCATTCCTTTTGTGCAGTATATGAGGTTCTCCCAAAAGTGCCAAATGATGTGTAGGTAAAATTCTCATTACAGGTCTATGATAAATCAGTTCCTTTTTTCTCACAAACAATCAATTCATTTTATACCATTACTGTAATGAGAAGATAGATGTTGATAGACATGGTGCGAGTGAAAGTGAAAATCAGTCTCAGCCGGACTTTGTCACAAATAAAATAGAAAACAGTTTGAGTGGGCACTAAAAGATAGCCAAAGGCATAAGTTTCTAGGAGGGTCCATTCTATCTCAAAAGTGCCCTTCTCTGGATCTGCCACTAACATTTTAAACTTATTGTATTTAACATTGATCTGATGACCTTTTGCTTGTAGGCTTACCACGTCCCCGGATTCAAGGGGCAAGTGGGATTCATTACTTCAATGACTGAGAATTTCTGTGGTGACTGTAATCGCTTGAGACTAACAGCAGATGGAAATCTGAAAGTATGTGAGCGAGTTCCCCATTGCTTTTGAAACATATTTTAAATCCTTTAATTAGCTTCTTCTGTTGAGCTTCAGAAGTTTTAAACAAATTCTGATTCTACTTCTACTTTTTCTTAATTAAATACCAAATTGTAAAAAAAAGTTATTTTGCATATTTTTGAGAAATTGAACTTTTTTCAAGAATTTCTTAAGGTTCTTTTCTGGTAGCTTCATATATTACAGAGCGAGACGAGTTTTGTGTTTGTTTGTGAGTGTGTGTAAATAATTCATAATAAATATTCATTCGTCCACACACTAAAAAAGCTTGTCTCGACAACCAGATGAATTTAATTCACAGTTAATCCTGAGGTTCACTGAGGAAGTGATTGATTGTATCACATAAATGTTGTTGTGAAATTAAATATTTACAAGTGTTCGTTGTGACCATGAGTGCTCTCTCGTATTTGTTATTACTGTAACTTTACTAAAATATGAAAACTAGAAAGATATACCCCATTGCTTGAGTAATGCATCTGCCTAATTCATTTTTTGCAAGAACAAAGAAGCCTGGTTATTAGCTTTCGTAATGTCATAGGTAGGTGCAGTCAGGATGTGTCTCAAATAATATTCTTTCTCTCACAGTGCAAGTTGTTTCTTTACTTTAGATCTCTCTGCCAATACCTTTACTTGGATGTGAGCCAGAGTACACTTGTAACTTTCTTCTGCTTTCTTAGTCATTGCATTTTGCTGCTTTGATTTCAGTTGAAAGTGTTGCTTGTCCATTTTTTCCACATCTGGTGTTTGATCAAGTACAATTTTTAATGCATTTCCATGTCGAGTTTGGAGTTCGTAGTGCACCATTTGCCTCGGTCTGTGATCTGGTCTGTTTTGTTCCTGTGGGGAGAGCATTGAAGAACAAGTGGCTTGAGATAGTGGCTGTTCAACAACTGTGGAGATGACTGGTTCCACATCTAGTTGTGAAGAATGATTATCTGACTTTGATGGAGAAGGATTTGAAGAGCACGGTCCTGCTGGCTCATCATTCAGATCAACCGTTTCTTTTGCTGCTAGGGAAATTTGAACAAATTTCTGTTCCAGAACAGAGTCATTGGCATCTGTCAAAGAGATTGTTGTGGCAAGAGCATAAGCAGTGTTGTCTGAGTGGACATAAGTCTCGTCGAGACTATGCTGGGGATTTTTCTTAGGCCTTTTGCTTCTCCTGATGGGGGGACTTGTAGTTCTCTTGTCTCCAAGGTTGGTTGTGCGAAGAACTTTGGTAGTACCATCCTCTTGGTCAGTTCGGATAACACTAGCTGAAATTAGACTTGTGTTTTCCAGGCAGTTTTCCCAGCATTTCTTCAGATAGGCCACTTCCTTTGTGAAGTTGATTGACCTGAAATGGTGAAGCTGTGGACCAGCATGAACAGGCTTGTTGAAAATGTCAAAGAACTCGATGCTGTCGTCATGCTTTGTCCACCGAACCCCCTCTCCTTGTGCCAGGTAGTCACTGATTTCCATGAGGTGTGCCTGCCATTTCCTGCTGTGTTTCTTGATTACTGAGATTGGAATAAAGGTGTTTATAGATGGTAGAAGGGACTGGGCTTGTTTACTGATCTCGCTCTGCTGCTTTTGAACAGACACATCAGGTCTTGCTTTCTGTTCGGCTTGTAGTCTTAAAAGCACATTTGGCACCAATTGGCTGTTGCTGTAGTTGCTGGTTCTCTTTGTGATGCTTTTAATGTGATGAAATTGCCTTTCTTCTTCTTCGGCATTTGCTGACAGTCCTGATATCAGGCGGAGCATTAGACCACCATGTGAAACCAGGTCATGATAGTACACACCAAACAGCTTTCGTCTGGTCAACCTCTTCATCTGCCCACAGTTAATTAACTGCTTCAGCAGAATTGCATGATACCATGACTGGTTCTAATAACGCAGAATCAGCTGTGGGCATCTGGCCTCATCTGGGCTGTAGAGAATCCTTTACAGTTCAGCGAGTGCCTCTAGCACTTGTAGAGGTGTTTCAGAAACCAGAGCTTTTTGTCGAAGGAATGCTGTCGTCTGAATGAGAGCTAATCTATAATCACAACCACGCTTGCTGTCTTTGCCTTGCATGCATGTTGTTACTGTCTCCTCCATGGTTTTTTTCTCCTTGGTTTCAAGGTGATGGAGCAGCTGTGTGAGAACATTCTCAATATGATGGCTGACATCATGGAGGGGCTCAACAGGAAGTATTTCATACTGGTCAAGGCAAAGATCTGTCAGAGACGTTTTGGGGCTGTTCACCAGAAGGGCAGGTGGTCGCTGGATGCCGTGCATCTCTTCATCAAGCAAGTGCTTGTGGTCTTGTTTCGTCTTTCCTATATAGATTCTTCTTGCCCCAAACTCTTTTTCCAGCTGCTCTCTTGACAAACATGCAAGAGCCTTTGTCATACCAGTCAATGTGTTGCATCTTGAAACATTTGGTAGGCTTCATGATAGCATTCACCCGTACCTGGAGGGAATACAAATGGCAGCTTTGGGTATGAGCAAAGTCATCAGTCATCGAGGCATGACAACCACAGTCGCAGAAGTAGTTGCCACCTTTCTGCTGTCCCTGTTCAAATTGCCTTGAGGGTCTGTCTCCTTTGAAAAACCTTGGAACGTCATGGAACTCAGTTCCTGCTGGACTTTTCAAATTCTGTGTTGTTTCTTTGATACAAGATAGCCTTGTTTCGCTATAGGCTATCTGCTCATCTTCAGAGCTGCGGCACCGAGCGAAGAAATGCAGATGTGGTTTTTCTACAATCGCCTGAATGTTCACATTTTTTCCTGTCTTTGCTTTGAATTCATCTGGAGTATAAAATATTGCAGGGTCATATAGGACAATGGCTAGACAAGATATATAACCATGATTGGCCACAGTTGAGTTGTCATGCCAGAAAAGAATATGTCTTGTTCGCTCAATCTGTCTGAGTTTCTGTTTTAGTTCTTCTGCTGTCAGTGTTTCATCTTTATTGTACTCATGCATTTCTGTTAGTCTTGCAATGACTTGTGGCAGTGTCAAGTTCTCATAATAGCTGTCTGATTTATGCTCCCTCGTATATGGTGCATTTTCTTTGAGAGTTGCTGTACGTAATTCCTCTAGTGGGATCTTCCGTTCTTCAATTGTAAATTCTGTCTTCTGTATCTCCAGGTCTTGTTCTTTATCATCTTTTCATACTATTCAAACAAGAACAAAGAATTGTCTTTTTAGTTTATATATTAAGTTGTCTTGATGTTTTTGTACTGGCTTACTTATTCAGGATGTACATAAAACTATAACAGCACTTGTCAATGTCAAACAGATTTCGCAAGTTTAGCTGCATGAAAGAAACAACCACCGTTGCATATAGGGGATAGGGTGGCAGATTAGCGTTCCGTTTGAAGTGTTGATTTATAAATGTTGATAACAAATTATATTATTATCTCTCTGAATTTGATAGATCATTCACAACTGTTTGAAGACCAAGAACCACCCCAGCCTATATACCTGGTATTATGATCCACATTAATATCATGTACTGAATTTTTGTATTATGCAAATGTGTTTCAGGGATGAATGAAAAAATGATGAAGGCATCCTAGCAAAGGTGCTGCAAAGGTTGAGGTAAAAGTTTGGTTAGATAAAAGTTTTAATATGCAAATAGAAACAATTACTTAATAAGTTTTATTAATTAAAACATTTTTTCAATCTTCTGAATAGTAATAATTGTTTAAATTTGCATAACTAACCAGGTTTGGGATCTTGAGGTCAGCTTTTTTGCACTGGTTATATAGTGTATTCATAGTGTATTTGTTCCTTAAACTGGTTTAAGGTGCAAACTCGTATCTAGGTTTAGAGATTTTTTTGCCGAACTTCATAACAAAACCTGTTTAATATAATTATATACCATACACACCTTCGTGGGAACAATAATAACAATAATAATAATAATAATAATAATAATAATAATAATAGTCTTTATTAAAATATACTTCAAACAGACGTTAAAGCTTACAATCAATAAATTTCCAGGGTAAAACTAACCGCATAACAAATAAAATTAATTAAAATTCTGAATATGATCATTAGGCTAAAATTTACAAATCTAAAAATAATTGTCTATTGATAAACATTTCTTAAACCTTGCCGTGTTTAACCGCGGAAGTTGATACGGATGATATCTGGATCGAAGGGGGCTAAAACTAAAAAGGCTGACTTAACCAAAACACAAGTCAAACTCTTACATTAATTCCAAGGTCACTCGTGTTGTTTCTCCAGAACCAAAAGCATGATTACAGTTTTTTGGTTTACAACAGCATGGAGAGCACTATGAAAGGTGAGAATTGCGCTGCTTTGAGATCGTGCATGATTACTCTTGAAGTGTGTTTCGCCTGGTTTTTCTCTCCACACTTTCCTCGTGTCCCACCTTTTCATTCCATGTTGTATTATTGTCTCGAAACACGCCCGATGCTGTTTTATTACTGTATTATAAACTCTTTGACTGTAGTTTCTTCGACCTACACATTTTCCGGTTTCTTTTTGTGCTATCCGTATGACATTGAAACCTCTCAAAATGCCATAAATGTATTGGTTCCTTGAGTGTGGCAGGCCTATGACTTGTCTTGCTTTTCATGCACAGGGAACCTTCAAGAGCCCGTCCTGCAGGTGGATAACATATTCTGTGACACAGCAAAGCAGATGCACGAACAGTTCAATAACTCGGACTCTCTCAAGGATGTCACTCTGAGGTATATCATGTCGTTCATTACAATACTTTAGGCGGGTTTCAGTATGACGTCACTGTTAACATATTGCTTCATTAGCGTAATATAACATGAATCCAACTTCGAGATTTAAAATAAGTTTCCATTGATCGGAAAAGTATGGCACAATTAGTACTTACTAAAGATTTGAGCCCGATATGTTGAATATATTTTTAGAACATAGCTGGCAATTTTCGCGCGTTTGTATGGCGCGAGCGTGCATCTATATCTCGATAGACGCACGTCCGTGCGTCTATATCGTAAACTGAATACGCAAGTAAATCTGGGAAGGTAGCTGGAACCAAAAAAGTTGGCTCAAAAAGGTTTCTAAATGGAAATAATTGAAGGTGACGATCAAGAAATGGAAGAACTACCGTACTTTGCTAAAAAACTGATGAACTACGAAAACAACCAGGTCGGTGAACAGCGCCCGCAAAGAACTTTTTTTTTGCTTACTGCATGAATAAAGTGGCAGTGTTCAAAAAGAAATTGTCCATGCTTGAGCTGTGCGTCTATCGAGTTATGGATGCACTTAGGAAATTGGGAGAGCACTCGAGAAGCTAGAGAAGCCGTGCCAG
>JAOEHT020002757.1:0-15188 GCA_025448195.2 Parazoanthus atlanticus | reverse complement strand
AGATTTGATTGGCTGACTTCCAACCACAAACTATGCAAAAAGTTACTGTATAAATTAAGTGTGGCCACGGTTTGGCGCATCGCGCTGTAAACGGTCGTTTTACATGATCTGAGTGTACTTACAGCTACAAAGTTGACCGTAGCCCTCGTACAGATTACAGAACACTTTCCTTCGTCGATTTTGCTCTGTGTCCGGCCAGTGACATTCGCTACTCTCAGGGGAGTGGAGGGGAATTGTGAGCGTTCTTGTTAAGGGTGCTGGCCATGTATATGGTGATGTGCTGCGGTGAATACCCTCATAATAAACTTGTCCACCTTTCTGAACCACAAAGAGCCAGGAATCACGCCAACTAAGATGCTCTACGTTAACGCTTCCAAGACGTTTAATCGTTGATCGTGTTGATTCTGTGAGGTGCTGTGATCCTTCATCCTGTTACAATGGCTTTCAGTTAGTAGCTAACTAAGCTTAGTATACACGAAACCCGTGAATAGTGTCTGTTCGCGAGCTCCGATTGGCTTGTCAAACTCAAAATATCCCGTGCTAATCACCTCAGGCAATTCACGCGTGACACGAAACAAATAGTATCTCACGTAATTCGCGGCTGCTTCGAAAGCTGAAATTTTTGAATTGACCAGGCAGATTGCGATTACAAACAAAAAAAAACTACAAAATTTGTCTGTCTTTTTTCAACGATAGTTTTGTTTTTAGCCGCATTCGCGGCCCGGTGAATATCCATTACTAGACACCTCCACTTCTGGGAATAATTGTTAAATAACACTTATAAGCTTCTGGCATAGCCAATATGAAAAGTTTACATGATATGTGCGTTGCGTTGCGTTGCGTTTCCTTGGGTTGCGGTGCGTCGTGTTGCGTTGCGTGACGTTCTTTTGCGTTATATGTTTTAGTTTGGTGCAATGTTAATGAAACGCACTTTTTAGTAAGTGTACTGCTTTTAATAAGCGCACTGTCTCTAAAAAGTGCACGATCTGCGCATTGTCTCTAGTTATACAAACACATAACCTCTAACATGTGCACTGTCTCATATTTTCGTTATACCGAGGCAGAACAACGGTAGATTGGTGACCATCTTCAAAAAAATTCATTGCTTTCAAAAAGCGCACTGTCTAGCTCCAATAAGTACACTTCCTCTGATAAGCGCACTGCAGTATCCAATAAGAGCAATTTCTAGTATGGAAAACTCACTATTGCTGGCTCCTTTAAGCACACGGCTTCTAATAAGTGTACTGTCTCTAATAAGCACACTGTCTTTAATTAACGCACTAGTTGTAACAGGCTTGGTGACCTCAGAAGCAACGGCTTCAAAGCGCATTAGGTTATATGCATATGTATTTAGCGCTATAGAAATAATAAAATTATTATTATTAGGTTATTAATAAGTGGACTGCCTCTAATAAACTCATTGTAGTTGTATAGCTTCCACGCAGACCATTATTCTCCTCTCGCGACGAAGGAGAATAACAGTCTGCGTGGAGGCTATAGTTGTACAGTAAGAAGAGCAAATATAGTACCTTACTTAGAAAACACAGTATCCGGCCATCTGAAATAGTTTCGACCAATAAACGCATCGCCTCGGAGTCACTGCTGGAGGCCCACACGTCATATGTGCCTGTTGTCATGACGACGCCGGTACCTTGGTGCAACACCGCTAAATTCATCCCCCTGCCTTGCTCTCCTTTGTATTCAAAAACCTTACAGGTAAATGGAGCCAAAATATGGTGAATAGCTTAAACAAAGTGCAAGAGGCAATTAGTTCTAAGCTAGCATGTTAAATACTACAAATGGTTTCGTTTCAGTTTTTTTCATTCACTATTTATTAATTGTTTAGTTTCCCTGGTCGCTGACAGCATCCATTTTTCGTGCATGCATGTAAATGTTGTTACTTCGTGGTTATTTTGAAAAAGTAATGGGTGGATGTTTGATGACGTCATTGTTTACATTTTGACTCATTAGCATATTAATATAGCATAAATTCAACGTTGTAGCGGGTCACCCATTGAGGTGCTTGATTCCCGATTTTCCGACGTCATACTCACCATAGTTCCATCAATGCTGATGTACGCATGCTCCTTGCTGGTATACAACTGGACGGTTATTGCACCGTACTGAAAATCTGTAATTTAAAACAACATTATATTGATATTTTTCAGAAGGGTACCATGGTATTCAATTGCAATTCTCTAATTTTCTCATAACTGAGACTTGGGGCCGAGGCTCCTGCAGCCCAGGAAAGGTTGGAACTGGGATTGGGGGATACAGGAAGCGCATAAGTAGTTAACTGAACAAATCTGTTACTGATCTTAAGCACAGAAAAACACCAACCGGCGAAATTAACAGTTCCACTGCTTTGCAATTTAAAAACAAGAAAGATGCCAAAATATCCTTAATCTTTGTAAGAAGTAAATCGTCCAAGTTTGAGTTCAGTTTGGTGAATAGATTGTTAATGTTTCGGACATTTCAAAGTTGTTTTCCTTCTTAGTTGTGAGTCAGTAGCTTCATTTGACTTTCGTCGACTGATGTTCTGAAAATTTACAGTCATAACCAACAAAAACAACAAGTTTACGGCCAATTTATTGACCAAGTACTCGGTAACATTATACAGACGAAATAATTTACTCAAACAAGATAAACAAGGGGCCGGCTATTCTTAGAGTTATTTTTATAGAGCTATAGAGTAGAGTTAGAGCTAATCCAAAATCTTGAATTCAAGATTTTGGAATCCAAAAACTTGAATTCAAGAATTTGGATTCCAAAATCTTGAATTCAAGATTTTGGCATTCTATAACTCTGACTCTAACTCTATGTCTTAACTCTACGAAAATAACTATACTGCTAGTTAACCTCGATAAACAAGGATGTTATTGAAGCGATCACAACGTTACGCGTGGCAGAAATTAAGAAAACAAACTGTATCCAGATTTTCGTTACTTAAAACAATAATAGTTCAAGACGAGGAATAACATAGTCTCACATAGTCGACAGATCTACTTCTAGGCGAAAGGCTGGCGAATCTTGTATTAGTAGTGAGTAGCAGTTTACGCTAATTTTCCTTGACTTGGTTTTGGAAAAACAGACAGTTCATGCGAGGTCTTCGTTTTCATGATGCAACAGTTAATCAGCACGTAAATTAGATTGAAATTGGCCTTTAAAGACGTTAGTTTCTAACCATTATTTCATTTAATATGCTACCTGGATATCAGTCTTTAATACTGCAGTTCATTTCATTTCAGTATTTCTGTTTGGACATCGGATGATCTATATTTTCGGGGCTCTGAATTTTCCTAGTCTGAGCTTTTGAGACACCCGGCCGGCTGTAGACCACTGGTTACTTTTAATAAACTTAAGGCTTTGTGCAAATGTACGTATTGTCTGACCTTAGTCTTTGATCATTTGTACTACTACGGGTTGCAAAACACAAAATCGATGAAATTCGAACAGGTCGAGTGAGCGCCTGAATTCAATTCGCATGCAAACGAAACTGGTTGTCGAAGATGCAATAATAACCAAGGGAACATACGGCAGAGACTGCTTTTGTTCGATCGATCGATCTCTGGCCGCCATCTTGGTCTTTTCAGCGGTTTTTCGAATAAGTACGACGGGCGCGTTTGTTTTAATCCTCTGAAATACTGAAGTGAGTGAAGTACCCGTTATTCTCCTTCGATGCGAGAGGTCTTTGTTTCTTTTTCTAACTAACTCATGACTCATTGACTCATAAAAAGACCACGTTTTCAAAAAGAATTAACCTTTCAACCAATGTTCTACAACATTTCTGCTAAATTGCAGTCCATAAAGATATCGATGTAGTGCACGATATATATAAAATCGTGCCCATGTACAATTCATGTATAAGATGCCAAATTAAGACCCTCTCCTCCCTTTGTCCCATTTCATGGTTCAGGAACAAACCATTTGTAATTGTGTCAATAATGGCTGCGAGTCTTTCGGCCAAACGCCCCAGAGATTACAATAATGGTACGTTTGTTGGTACAAAATATATCAATTCCAAATTACCAAACATTTTCGCCTCTCAGTCACGGATATTAAAAAGAAATGGTTAAAAAAACACTGACTACAAAAATATCTAATACTCCGTTGATTCCCAAAACACAATTTTAAGAAAATCCACAATAGTTATTTTATATTTATTTACAAGAAATTATCTCCTTTTGAATTTGATTTATTATTTTAAAACAGTTTCGCACCCATGTCTCACTCATTGATTATATAATTTGCATTGGTGATTTCAAAACTTTGTTTGAAGAAGACTTGAGTTTGAGTATTTTACTTCCACACTACAGAAGAGAAAATATACAAGAATATAGGTATTTTACTTGTAGACTTAGTACCTTTCTCTCTCTCTTTCTCGGTCTCTTTCGCAGGTAAGAGCGTCAGGGAGTTGGTTGGACTCTGCAAATCCGCGGATGCTCGATGTCGATTGTTCTCAGGTAACTCATCCAAGGAATCGAGGTCAGTTTCTCCACGACTTTCGCCGAGGTTCCACGACAAGTCCAATATAAAAATGACGTTTACTACAACCATAATAACAGCGCCAGCCAAAAGCAATAACCTGATAAATTTAGCGGTATTTGGTGCTCTTTTCATTTCCAACACTGATTGTTATTCTACTCCAAATGTCTAACGTTTCCAAATCGAAACCGGCAGCACCAAAAGCCATATGCGAAGGTATATCAGCTGATCAGCAGTATTAACCAGTTTTACCAAACACATTGCACTAACAACTGACGCGATTTATTATCTTGTTTTTATGCATTTTAGATTCGGCTAGTATTGACACGTTGTAAAGACTCGAACCAGGCGATTGTCGTTCGTAACTTGGCAACGCTCGCCTGCTTTAAACTATCGCCTTTTTATTGCCACCGACGTTGAACAAAACACTCAAGAGCAATTTTAATATATTTTTGTTCTTTGTAGATTAACACTGCTTTATCGGGCTAGGAAGCAAATTGTATTAAAGTTTATAAAGAAAACAAAAAGAAAAAAGGAGTAAGAAATGGTAATGAAAAAGTATTGATAACATTATTGGGATACAAATCTATTGTAGGCTGTATATAATTAACTGAATTTTTCAACGAGGCTGCGTTCAATCTTTGAGCTACGCTGTTACTGACGTCTCATATACACAGGATAAAAAACAACTCAAAAGCAAGTAGGCCCAATAACTGATGTGCTGGCATATGAATTTCAAAACTGAAAAGGTTCTGCAAAAATCACAAACTACTTCTTCGATCGCAATCAAAATGCTACCTTTTCTTAATATTTTCACCTCGCGGGATGTTATACTAATGATCAGAGTAATGATAATGATAATAGATAGTAAGTCGTGCAACCAATCAGCTTGTGGCAGACTGTGCACTATTGCGGCAGGCCTTGCTGTGCAACATTTACAGTAAACCGGTTTGTGCTGATTTAAAATTTATTGCCACATTTCATTCCATAAAGCGAACATTTATGGAATCCTTCTTCCACAATTGCAAAACATGAAATCATCAATCAATTCCACCCTAAAATTGTATTTTCTAATCTTTGCATGTAAAATGGCCGAAACGTCCACCACTGAAAGAAAAATTGGCAAAAGTCGTGGAAAATCGACTATTCAGAATCTTATTTAAAGAACTAATGGATAAAGTTGTCTCAAGCTTTCTCAGAAAGTGTTTTGATTGGGTAACAAAAAATGAACCCATCTCGGACTCGGCTAGATTGTCTGCCCACTAAGTTACAGGAACTCAAATCGGAAGCTGCGTCACTGACAGCTGGACAGTCAGAGCTATAAGGACCAGATTGACTATACAAAGGCCACACCTCCTCGGTCCTTACCAGTTATGACGAAGGGCTAACGCTCGAAACGTCAGTCTTTTACCGAGGACCCTTCGGTTTTGAGCCATGACGAGTAGATGCAAGTTCAGTGGAAGTTTTAAACTTGCGTTCAACTTACGTTTCGTTTAGCCACCAACTTGCAGGACTTGCACTGACCTACATGGACTTGCATCAATTTTGAGCGAGCTTAAAATGTGAACTCAATTCCATGGGAGCTCTTCATCGGTTGGCAAAAGAAGCACACGTTAAACGCAAGTTTAAAGATCAAAACATGAACTGACTTGTATCTACGTTTGAACAAGGCTTTAAGAGTCGAGTGGATCAATGGGTCATGGGTCAATAAGTCGATGGAAAAAAGAGTTAGGGTTATTGACGTTAGGTTTAAGCTTAGGGTTAGGTTTGTGGTTGAGTTTTGGATCCATAGTTTACAACGTGATTTTTGACTCACTGATCGAACGTTATTGCTAATATTAGAGTTAGCAAGAATATGTTCATGTATTTAAAACTTTCTTATGTCTCATAACTGTGTTTTGTAACAATGGTCACACATCTGAATAACGTAATCGAAAAGATATAAATTGTGGATTTTTTTACCTGTTGATTAATGGAGACAACGGCCTCCTTCTAACCATTCCAACCTATAACGGTAAGGAAACAAACCGCACATTTCAGTGGTTTGACTAGCGATCACCGAAGCAAAAACCCAGTTTCTCTAAAGACCATATCTAGTCTTTAATGTTGAGAGTATCGACAGCAGTCTATTTTGTAAGGCATGACTTAAACGACGTCGGCTACAGTCGAACTAAATTCAGTGAAATTTTATTGAAGCAGCTAAACTCGACAGCTAATTATAAAAATTCTAAATAATTTAACTACAATGCCTAAGTAATGGTCCGAAGCGTTAATGCCTCGTGTAGCTGTTTTATCCTTATGAACAAATTAAAGTCTTGAGAGTTTTAGAATTCGTTTCAGATAAATATTTTCCATTGAGTTTACTGATAATTTGAGTTGAATCTTGCTACTTTTTATTTCACTGAACGCTTGGTTCATGTCTCAGCGCCTAGCGACAACCGTTTTTCTTATTATTTTAAGAACAATAAGTAGACTAAAATTATCTGGATCTTGAAAAAAATTTAGAAGGTTCAGCCTAAAATTGTCTTAATTTTACTCAACACCTTTAACTGTAAAATATTACGGATGGGTTTTTGAGTTTGAGATTGTTCTTATTACAATTTATTCTTAAAACTTAGCCAAATATTATTACAAGGATGTTCGTCTAAGAAAACTTGAAACTTGTAGGACATTAATGCATCACTAAATTATAACTTTAGAACGCTATTGAAAGGGCCGGCTAAATAGTTTCAGTTCAAAAAAACTAACGCAAAATCGAAGTAATCAAATAAAGTAATGCAAAATAAATACTAAAGCAGTTGATGATTCTATTCTACTGAAGATAATGCTGATCATCAGCAGAGTTCCTAAAATGTCTGCAATTTTACAACTGGTTTCGGCTCCATTAAATTACGTATGTCTTTCGTCGTAAATTTGAGTGTAAAGCCGACGTTTCGAGCGCTAGCCCAACTGAGGAATTGTCAAAAACATGCCATTGGTTAGAATTTGGAGCACCTAACTGAGTTTATAATTGGTTAAGAAATTGTTTGAAACTATGTGAATGATTTCGTTCACTGAACCCTGGGGAGCTAATTTAATGTCCCGAACTTGAAAACGAGACTTTATTCGGTATTCACCTTTAAAATAAAATGTCACTTCTTTCCAACTTTCCTATGAAACGATCATAAATTGTCTGTAGTACGTTAATTTAGAGATCCCTAATCAATAGAGGTACTACTTCACTCTCTCACTGTAGTCTTTTCATGTAAATTGGAGTGACATTCTGCGGTTTGAATTTGGCGTATGGCGACCACGGTACTGCCACTACCATGACTTGACTGCCATTGTACCAGAATCGGTACACGCCTTTATGATGTCCTCGGTTGTCTAAGTCCCAGATTTTTAAACATTTACTAAACTCATGCCATGTTTCCCAGTCTCCAACACTTCTCATCCTTATATAGGCTACAAATCGCCCAATCTTGGTCCCTCGATAGTCTGGAATGAAGTCTTTGTTGTTACACGGAGTCTTGGAGTGGTTTAGAATAGTAGCAGTCCTGCGAAATCATAAAGAGAGTCAACTTACGGACTCGTACCCTTTCTTCAATTTAGTTGTTTTTGCTTGCAGGCACACGATTCAGTTCAATCCTAACAAGGTAGGGGGGTGGGTGGGGTGGTTTATTGTTCAAAATAGAAGGCCTCAAATAAAAATTGAGTCGTTAGACCAATGGTAGTGTAACAAGTTATTTAGATGTAAGAAAATATTTTTATTTAATAAAACACAAGCAAAGCTCTGCTGTTTACAGACATGACTAACTAGAAAATTTATGCTATTTAATGTTCAAAGGAAAAATGAAATAGTACCTGTAAAAGCATGTCTAGCATGAATATTTACCTATTTCGTAGATTCATATGAAGAAATACGAGATAAATAGAAATTGTTATGCACAATGAAATAAAACAAAGATTTGTATTCTCTTACCTCAAGTAGTTTTCTATCTCTTTCTCGTAATTATTCTTTCTGACATGGTCGATATCAAACTTCACGTTCCGTTTGGTATTGATTGCGTGCTTCAGAAAATACAAATCTTGAAAGTAGGGGAAAATATTCAGTCCCGAAGTCCCAAAGTGAAACGTGCGCGATATGTCGGGAATCACGCACTCTCTCCCGCGACGTACTGGAGGTGTTCTCATCCACACGTCCCAGTCCCAGCGAACCTCGGGCCCAGGCCACTGTTGTTCAAGCTCCTCTTTGAATATTTTCCTTTTGAGAACCCTGAAATTTTAGAGTGAGACAAACTGATTGTGTTAATTAGCACATGTTTTAAACTCGTTACTGTTTGACAGGCAAAGTAATATCCAGTCAGTATTATTCAACATTCATGCCTTTTGCGATTGGTTATGTTGACGCCCCAGGCCATATGAGCATAAAATAGCCAAAAACCAAACTTTTTAAAACAAACTTTGTCTTATTTCTTACCATAAAAGAGAGAAAAATAGAAGGATAGGAAGCTGTTGAATGTTAGTGTTATTAGACCAAGTCAGTGAATACTACTTTTCAAGCGCTCTGATTGGCTGCTAAAATACGGGATAACCAAGGTCATTCACCTCACGCATGAGTGAGCACGATAGTTTGAATCTCAAGTTTCAGAAAATAGTTTGTGCTTTCAATCTTATTCAAAAAACAAAATGCAAAAGTTTTTGCTCTCTCGTTTGACATATATACTAGGTCAATTATTCTCTTCGGTATCGGTGCTTGGCCGGAATTACTTGTCTAAAACAATATCTTCGTAAATTTTCCGTGCACCTTGAGCTACTATGGATGCTAACTTTATCCCTCCTCTAAGCGATAACTTACCATCCCAGGCCAGGCATTGTATCCACTCGGTATAACATGGCCGGGTCGCCCACACTGTGCTTGTAGCCCTGGTAAAGAGTTAGACGGAAATTTTAATTAAGTGTAAAACGTCAAATAGGCAATTATCATTACGGCAATAGAACCCATATTTGGAACATTCCTAAGCATGTAACACAGCATTTGTTCAGTATGAAAATGAGTCCTATATTTACTCGAACTTGTGTACAAGAAGATATTTTTAAAAAGTATATTTGAAGTCTGATTGTGAGGCGAAAAACACAACAAGTGTTAACCACGCATAATAGTTAGGTTGCGGGCACTTTCCGTCCACTACCCATCTTGCAGTGCCATGTGTCCACACACAAACTAAAATCTTGAAATAAGCAAAAACCTGCTGTTTTAAATCTTTAAAGAAGAATTGAAACAATTTCTATTTTGGATAATTCACCTGATCGTTCCACGCTGATACACAAAACAGCGTCTCGTCTTCCTCCAGAACGGGAACCAGCTGATGAAAGTAGCTAAATATGTCCACTGATAGTCTGAGATCTTCCTCCAATATGATGAGATGGTTCGCCTCAGGATATAAGCTGAACGACGTGCTGAGACTGGCCTTGTAGTGCTGTCAAAGAAACGACACTGAACATTCAAATGAAGAAAAGTTTTTCTCGGCAGACACGAAGACATTTTCAAAACAACACATTTGATATATCGCTGTGAAACTGATCAAAATATCAATTATATCTTGGTGAAAGATTTGTGATTGGTTTAGTTTCAAAATGTTATTTATTTAGAAGTTTTGAGCCTTACACTCTGACCTCGATTTAAAGTGCTTCGGAACTGGCCCTTCGAGCGGGTTCAGATCTAATGTAATATGAGCCGTAGCAAAGAGGAATGGGGAATAGCAGTTCCTGTCCCCACCCAAATCCCCCCTTCTCCACACGCACACACTCCCTAAATGAGGCCAGACAGAGCCAAAGCAAATCCCCAAGCTATGTATTTAGATCACATGCAACTGAGAATGCCGGTTATGGAGGGAAAAACATAATAAAAGGTGCTGGAAATAGCGTTTACAAATTAACTTCTAAACTCTTATGCACAAAGAGAACGTTAAATGCAAGCTGTTTTCATCGTTTCATACCGATGCGAACATAAGTTTTCAATTTTTAATTTGTATTGGGTATTTTCACGGTCATCTGAACGTTGCGTTACGAACAGCAAGCGTAACAACATTGCAGAGGCTTTGATATAGCTGTGTAGAGATATATCTCTTCATGGCTGCGCCCCGGCCCATCCTATCAAAAGTAAGTGATCTTCTCGTAACCGGTCCAACCAAGTCCAAGTATGAACTCCGCTCTAATGATGCTATCCTGTTAAAACCTCTTAAACCCAAGACCTCTATCACCCTTGGTGGCAGAGCCTTCGCCTAAACACTTGAACAACTTGCCACCTGCACTTTGTATGTTCGACTCTATGACTGCCAAAAAGACCTGTATATTTAAGTTAGCATTTCAAGAGTTCAATTGATAGTTTTACATTACATTATATTTTCGTCTTTTATTAGTTAATTAATTTATTTTAATTTTACCAGCGTTGATAAACTGTAATACACGTGTGCACACATACACATGTAACACGCGTAGCATAGTCAGAGTCATAGTCATAGCCATAGCCATAGTCATAGTCATAGCCATAGTCATAGTCATAGTCATAGTCATAGTCACAGTCATAGCCATAGTCATAGTCATAGTCATAGTCATAGTCATAGTCATAGTCATAGTCATAGTCATAGTCATAGCCATTGTCATAGTCAGAGTCAGAGTCAGAGTCAGAGTCAGAGTCAGAGTCAGAGTCAGAGTCAGAGTCAGAGTCAGAGTCAGAGTCATAATCATTAAGGTAAAGCTGGAGTGTGGAGAAGATTTGTCATTTTGCAAAGTCGGTACGTAAAAAAACTGAATGATTGCAAATTTGGTATAATTGTCTAAAATACTAACCAAAGCGTCTTAAAATTGTATAGAATCAAATTAAACTAAAAACGTTATAATTATAAACTTTTAGACGACTGACCACGAAGAAATATACAGCTACCATTCTGTCTGTGGTTACTGAGGCCTGGAGAGTTCAAGATCCCTGATCAAATCATACATTCTCATGACCAGTTTCCCAATCTTCATACTGGTGATATTTTTATAAAAGTTAGATGTTGATGGTCTTCCGAAAATGGCATTTACGTAAAATATAAGGATTATAAGGATAGAATAAAAATACGCTCTACTCACTGTTTGTGACATTTTTAAAAGCGGTAAACTGATTCAGTTGAAACGGCTTTTTAGCCAAGGCTTTGTCGTGCGGTCGTTGATCACTGAAAAGAATTGGATAACCTTCCTCATAACTTCGTTGTTCCTGATTCAGCTTCCATGCAATGTCCGTTATAAAGTACAGATTTGCAGTTAGTGTCACCACCAGCCCAACTAAGAGTACAATCTGGATTATTTTTGTAATTCCTCCTCGCTTTTTGATCCTCAGAGATGCAGTGCTACACGGAAGAATCACTCGAAAGAAGGAAGAATTTGAAACGAAAAGTTTGGTGTTTGGATTCGAACTTCGGGATGTACTCATTGCAGGAATACAACGATATTTTGCTTACGATTGCGATTGTGATTATCAAACGTTTGGAAAACTTTCTGTTTCATGACTTGGAAATTGAAACATGTTATATTTTGATTCGAATTTGAATATCCACGTGGAATATGATCTTCACTGGAACTAGAACGAAAACCTTGGAAACAGTCAGACGGTTTGAATAATGTTGCATAAATTATAGTGACAAATCAAAACGAATCAAAAACTGATATTTAGTGTTCAAAAAAAAAAGAAAGAAAAAATGCTATGCTGTAAATGTAATGACAATTTTGTTATTTATGTAGTTCAATTCCGCAACAAAATCTTGAAAATTTATTCCTCCATTGCTAGTAGGTTAAACCATTTTGCTAAATAATGTAAATTTGTGCTCGGGTCCCATCAATTCCCTTGTAGTCCTAACCATTATTACTTGTTAATTGTACATAAATCATCAAACATCCCCCCTCAACTCCCCAAACAAATTGTGATAACTAGCAAAAAACACATGCATTAGTGAATGGTACTGAACAGTATTCTATATTCATCATTATGCCTTAGATGGCCTGTGGCTAATCATTAAGGAACCGCCTTGCATGGTAGCCGGCGCTCGATTGACGCTCTCTGGTTGATTTCGCCATGTGATAAACAAAGTGACTTTCGGTTATTTCTCATATTTTGAACTTTGACAGGAAAATGTCGTTTTGGTGGAATATCATAAAACATTGCCTTTCTGTGGGGCTCAAACGCACCTTGGCTCAACCTGACACATCGCCCGCATGTGCTAAAAATGTGCTTCATCAAGAATCACGATTATTAGCTGTTACAAAGAACCAAGTTTTCCTCCCTTTTGGGAAAAAAACAACTACGTAATTTAATTTGAGCAAACTAGATTGAAAATACACTGGCAAACATATACCTTCATAGCAAAAAATCAAAACATACTTTTATTGCTTTTTAGCTTGGGAATTATGCTTCAGTTTTAGAAGAACAAAAAAGGTAGAGAATAGAGAAATTACATTTCGAGATTTAGTGCGAGTCTAAATCAGCACAATACCAAATTCCCGAGAGGCTCAGTTTCAACTTTGTTTCACACACAATGCAAGATATAAAGCTATCTATAGGTACGGCGTAATGGCGTTAAAAATTGAGCTCAACAAAATTAAGGTTATGTAGAAAATCACTAAAAACTAAATATTCGCTAAGATATGCTTTTTAGTTAATACACCATTTTTCGAATGCAAAATTTTGCTAGATCCTTTCCCTCGTGGGGGCTAAAAGTGATGTTTATGTTGAATTAATGAGCCCAAATTTGACCGAGTAATGACTTGTAGCCCCCACAAGGGAATGGATCTAGTAAAAATTTGCATTAGCAAAATGGTGTATTATGAAGGACATGATCGTAACCTGAAACAGAGGGATTATCACAAATACGAAAAGCACTTTTCAAACCCCCTATCATTCCATCGGCACTGGAATATTATATATCTTAGCTTTATCCTAAGTTATGTTCTTAACATGTTCTTAAATTTTGGTTTTTTTTTCAACCTCAGCGTTCTTATAAAAAAGGTTATTATAAAAAGAATGTACTTCATGTAAGCAATGAATCGCATAACATTCCCGCCTTCTTACAGTAAACATAGAAAATGAATTAGATGTAAAACATCAAAATAGAAATCACCTAGTTATTGATTTGCTCTAAGAACTTATCAATATACGAGTTAACGAGAACGGGTCTGGATTTGGAAAACAAACAAACGTAGCATTAATCACGGCTCGGTTTTCGTTGCTGAAACATGCACCATTGAGATCAAAGTTTATAATTAGTCTGGAAGTTTACTTAGTCTTTTTGTAAGCAAACCGATTTTCGATAGATTGTTTGGCCAACTTTTTTAACCGAACCCAAACTTAGAAGAGGTCCGGGTAATTGATGGAAACCAATTACAGAAATCCTGGCGATTTTGGCTATTGCAGCAATTATACAAAAATCATTATTTAAACCGTACTGTTATTTGAATTTTACCAGTTTCTTCATAGGTGCCGACTAATTATAAACTATATCGGATCCCAGTTCCCTGTGGCACTGTTGTTAGACATTGACTCGATGCTTTCCACACCAATAATTTGTTCGCTGAAGCATGTATCTTTGAATGAGTACTACCTGCTCTACAAACTACGGGTAAGACAAACATCTACCAAACTTGTTGTAGTTTAATAATATGGTTTGTGTGTTCAGATTTTTCAGCAAGCAACAATTCCTGGAAATAGATATATAATCTTAGCATTACATTTTCACAGCCGCCTTATCAAAAATACCACTTCAAGAACGAGAAAAGCACGACGAACGTATTACACGCAAACTGGGTTTCTTGGAGTTTTCGGTTCGTGTGAAAGATGGCTCTTTTCTGTACCAATGTTCTCATATCAAGGATTGTTTTTGGATGTTGTATACTAATTATTATCCATTGTGTCCGAGGTAAGTGCCACGGTCTGAGTTTCCTCAGGCAAACGAAAATATTACAATTTTTAGAATATGGTTGCGTCTTAGGACTAGCTCTGTACTATGGACCTATTAACTGAGAAAAGCTAATGAGTAGAGCCCAAATTCATTTTATAATTTTGACTTTTCCTGTTACTTTACTGTTCAACTTTTACATGCAAATGTTTACCGTTATATACAGCGTCGATCTTCTGTTTGGTATTGTCTCTGTTATAACAAAGATTTAATAATTTCAGTTTCCATATGTTTCTAAATAATGAAACCTAACTAATTGTGGAGACTGCCCAAGGGACTATTTTCAGGGGGAATCGAGGAGGGAGGAGTTTCTCGGAATTATTTTTACTTGAAACTTTTGAGCTTATGTTTTGGGAGGAGGGCGTGGCTTATCTTTAATAGTTTGAGGTACTACGGCGACTTTCTATTAGTAGTATATGGGACAGGATATACCCGGGATTTTCATTATTCCCCTGAATTCAGCGGAATAATTAATGTTTTTTATTTCCCCCAAAATTCAGCGGAATAAATTCTGAATTTTCAGAATTTTCAGAATTTTCAGAATTTTCAGAATTTTCAGAATTTTCTGAATTTTCGGTTTTTTCATAAAATTCATAAATTTCAGAAAATTCAGAATTTTCAGAAAATTCAGAAAATTCAGAAATTTCAGAATTTTCAGAAAATTCAGAAAATTCAGAAATTTCAGAATTTCCAGAATTTTCAGAAATTTTCAGAATTTTAGAATTTTCGTTT